>OMNM01011520.1:4518-25068 GCA_900302745.1 Parablennius parvicornis | reverse complement strand
GGAGCCTCCCGCTCCAGAACAGAACTCCTTCCAGGTGGGCATGAAGCTGGAGGCGGTGGACCGGAAAAACCCCCACTTTATCTGCCCGGCCACAGTAGGTGCACTGCGAGGTGTCGAGGTGCTGGTCACCTTTGATGGCTGGCGGGGAGCCTTTGATTACTACTGCCGCTATGACTCGTGTGACATCTTCCCTGTTGGCTGGTGCTCCCTCACTGGAGACAACCTTCAGCCGCCCGGCACCAAAGGTCTGGACCTCAACAAGTAGGCAGAAGGTTTTTGCATGAGCGTGGGGTCAAGTGTAACCAAACCCTCAGTTGTTCTGATGCTGACAGTTTTTTGTTTTTTTGTTTATTTTTAATTTGTCTAAACATGTTTTTTGGTGTTTACAGCCTTGAAGTTCATGTATGAAAACTGTTATTTTGGATAATCTACTAACTAGAAATTTGAAAACAGTAAATCATCCAAAGTACGATCAGAAGCAAATAGTTCTAACTTCAACATATAAACTGAATGTGTGTGTGTGTGTTTGTGTTTGCTTACAGTGGCTGCTGAAATGTGTTCTCCCTCTCATGATTTGATCCTGAACATTTTGCACACTCACCATTTGAGCCATCTTTCCAGTTCAGTAGAAATGTGTTCAAACTGCTTGATTGACGTGTTTATTCACCAAATTGTTTCATCTGAAGTGTCTCAAGTTAAGATAGTAGAAGAAGGTGCGTCATGTTGGGTTTTTTTTCTAGTTAGAAGTGAACGACACTTGGTATTTTCAGTGACGTGTTGAGATTGTGGATCTTGTAAAATGTCTTCCCATCATTCTAGCTTTCTCTAACCGGAGTAGAATCAGATCATTTTATCATTTCTGAATGCGTCTGTGTGGATGTGCAGGACTTTGACCAATTTAAGAGTCTTAAGATTTTCAATCATGTAGAGTTTCCGGAGAGTGACTCTTTTTTTTGTTGTCACTAAAAATATAACTCCTTCTAGCTTCAGGATGGAGATGAAGAATAGAAAATATTTTCAACATTTTTCTAGGACATATTAGTGTAACTCTCTACAAAGACAGGCGTACATTACTTTCTTAGTTGTATTTATATTTAGTGTATTTCACACAGAATGTATTTATCAAGCTTGTATACACAAGTTGCTTCAACACATCTGGGCAAATTCAAACATTACTCCCTTTAGATTGGGCAGGATAAATGCTTTATTGATGAAACAACTAACAGATAAATGAGAACAGTTAACGATTCAATAGGGTAAAATAAACGACTGGAATCAAAGTAACACCAGCCTATAAATATATTCAATCGCAGCTCGTCCATTGACCAAATCAAAAAGTAACACCAGGTTTTATTCCAATTTTTAAATAGAGATGAACATGATAAAAGATACTTGTGCCTTGAGATTTCTTTAAGGCTGAGAGAATTGCAATGATTCACCTTTATTTTGACATCTTTATTCCCTGAAAGCTCTTGTGTCTTTGAACTGTGTTTGCACAACTGGCCTTTAGTATCTAGTACATTCACAAACTCATCTGATAATTACCATGATTTACATCTTCAGTAAACAAGCTGCAACCAGTTTGTTCCCATCTGGAAACTTTGACTCCGCAGAGGTTTCAGCACCTCTTTTCAGCATCAAAAGTAAAAACTTAGCATCAGGACATGTGAACAAGACTGCAATTTATTATGTAATAAACCTATAATGGAGAAAAGGATGTGAAGGTTATCACATGCAAGGTCAGTCCTCCTCTTTAGACTCTGCAGCTTGTGCAGGAGTGGAAGGAAGGAGGGAAAAAATGGGAGGCAGGACATATCTTTGCAACTGCTGGTGTTTTTATGAAGGCCTGGCACTCGCCCAGTTGGCACGGTCGCACTATGACGCGGTTGAAACAAGCCTGGGTGCCCCCCTCCACAGGCCCCTCATTGGTACTCCCGACTGCCACGGTCCGATCGGACACCTCGGGAGGAGTTAAGTTGAGTGAGAGAATCGTAGAAGACAGAAAAGAGAAATACGCCTTTTAAAAAAAAAGTGAATTGTTTACATTGTGAGCAGATGGTGGGAGGAGAGGAAAAAGAAAAGTCGAGGAGAGGAGGAGCAACTCTGAGGAAGGGGGGGAGACGAGGACAGGGCAAGAGGAGAGGGTGAATCTGAGGACAGCTGTGCAGACTACCGCACACTTTTCATTTTGCTCTGAGTGAGAGGGTAAGTCAAATGAATGATGATTACAGAAATGCCGAGAGAGTGAGAAGATATGTGGCTGTAATGTGAAACTGGCAGCGGTGGATTTGTGAACCCTGTGAACTCGGTACACTCAGGGGAGACGGAGAAAAGAGAGGGAAAAAAAAAATAAAACATTGGTCTGGTTGTGCATTTGTTTGCTTGTATTTACAAGCGCTGCAATTGATTGTAACCTCAAGCTCTTCCAACCTTTAAACATGTAATGCTGGATTCACCCAATCTGTTGAGGATCAATCAGGTGTTTGTTTTTTTTTTTCCTTTGGCTTTATGGCGAAATCCCTTTCGGAGTAGCAGTAGCCCGCAGACTGAGCTTTGCATTGATTGGCGCGCCCGCGTGGAAGTGTGTTTAATAAATACAGCCCCATGGGCCAGGACCTGTGCTAATGAATGTCACCAGAACTGCTGTAAATCTGTCCCGAGTTGATCCAGGAGGAGTTGCAGTGCACTGTAGTTCATGCAGCTTGTTTGTAAAGGTGTACAGGTGCATAGGAGCCAGATGTCTTGACTTTAAGGTAGATGTTTTATTTGGTTGTTTTTTTTTGTTTTTTTTTTGCTGTGGTCGTTTTTGCATGCACACATTCTTCCACGCTTTGCCAGCTGCGGTAGCTTATATTGAAGGACGTGGTTTTCTTGGTTGTTTATAGGGATTTAGATATATGCTCTTGCTCTTTCTTTTAGCCGTGTGTTTGATCTGCAGTGGTTTCTGTGATTTCTCATAGCTTTACTTCTAAAGAATAAAGGGTGTGCACATTCTAGCTGGGGAGTTTAAAGGAGCAGTGTTGGATCTTATTTGCACCTGTCAGCTGCTTGCTTCTTTTTTTTTTACAATAATTACTTTGGCTTTCAGATATTCACATATTGCTTCTCTTGATAAAGCCAGCAAGAACTACAACATAACGAACAAGAAAAACTTTAGATGTCTTTCTTTTAAAGCTGGTCTTCTCCTCACTCTTTGTTCAATATCTTAAAGTAGTGACTTCTTATTTGATCGCATAATTCCGTAGTCCTTGTATTATTTTTTTTCCCCCTCTGATGGTTTGGACCTGAAGTTTAGACATATTGCCACTCATAAAATTTCAAATAAAAGCTTTTAGCTTGGTGAGTTATTCGGTGCAATTCAAATTTTACAAGTATCATGTGGCTTTTTATATATATATTTTTTTTATTATTCTGTTCCTTACTCAACCACCACAAATATCCATCCATCTTCATCCAATTGAGCAGATTGTGGGGTGAAAGCAAGATATTGGAGAGTGCAAACAGAGAGGAAAATTACAAAAAGACATGCTTACTTTCCCACCTACAGTCTATTTAGGCTGACCAATGTTTTGGACTGTTGGAGGAGAAACATGCAAATTCCACATACCTCTATGACCTAACCACTCAACAAAACTGTACGGCCCAGAACCACAAAACATACAGCATTAATTAGTGCACGAGAACAGAGCACACAGTCCATGATGAATATTATTTCCTGAATGTTGTGTAGATGTCAGTCACAATACGAGGAATATCTGAGGAGTCTGATTGTGTTTACGCGCTGAAATGAAGCGACTGAACCTTCACAGTAACTGAAAGGTTCACATCCACAAAGTGCGCAGTCTTACAAAGGGAACTGAAGCATACACATCCCAAGGTAACGCTGTGCCCTTTACGCGCTCCTTCTTTCAACCCGTTCACCCTGGCTGTGAAGCACACTAGAGTTTGAGTAGCAGAAGGAAGTTCAAGAGAGGAAAACTTGTTTCAACGCGGAGAGCTGCTTGACCTTCTCTGTCGTCGTGCTGCATTTCAGATAGAACTGTCTGTATTTTGTTGAGCAGTTTCTTAATAATATTGAGCTGTAAAGATGTGCTTATGAAGGAGTGGTGTATACATTTTTAAGTGTGCGTGTGACTCAACTTGCTACTTAATTGGCTGCAACTGGATTGGTATGAGGGCGTCACACCCGACAGCACAAGCACTTCAATGTGTGTGGCATCAACACATGACGCATTCAGCTGTGTGGGAGTGTCGGATGCATGTTTACTGTTATGTGCATATACATGGCAGGTGTGTGAGGACTACAGTTTGAAGATGTATACAGAAAAAAAAAAATTGTGTTTTTGAATCCCCATATGAAAAGAAAATTCTGTAGGGACAACACGTAGATCTTACAGGCTTTTACTCAACCGTTCTCTCTTCTTATATCTCTTCCACATTCACAGTAGTGTTGTCTAAAAGCCAGGGGGCAGCGGCAGACGGAAGTGTGGAGAACTCAGCCATGCATCCCACCCCCGCGGTGGGCAGGCCTCCAGGTCAGAGAGGACGCAAGCCAGGCCGCAGGAAAACCAAAGTGACGGGGCCCTGGAGTCAGAAGGGCTCAGCCTTGACACCGCAAAGCATCCCGCCAGGAAAAGGCCTGGAGTCCATCAAGATACCCAAGAAAAGGGGACCCAAGCCGGGCAGCAAGGTGGGAAGGAACTGTCATGGAATAGATTATTTTTACTTTACTCCCTTATTTAGATGAGGTGGTGTAAAGTCGTCCACTTAGTCTACCTCGTGTTGAGCTGTAATCAAGCTTTACTGTGCTTTTATAGCCGCAGTTTTCTGATGCTCTCCCTTCACACTGAAGATTGTCTCAACTTATTTGAGAGACCGCTTGATACAGACTAATTTGATCTTGAGTGAATGGGACCTGTAAAATGATGGAGAAATACTCTGTAAATAAACACACCTTCATATGCTCCAATAAGTACATTGAATTTAATACCTTTTTTTTGAAAGACCTAAAAGAGTTCAGATTTACTGAGATAAATACAATGTAAACATGATTCCATTTTCAAAGACGGCACTGATATTGCCAAAGATTTGTTAAACTAAAAATGCAATAAAATGATTTGAGTTTGTCTTTTTTCGCTGTACAAATATGTAGAAAGATGTCAAATCCTTCTCGCAGCAGTGTTTTCACGTTAATGTTAATTTCTGCAGCCTTTGTGATATTTATAATTTAATAATGCCACTTTGTCAATGATAATACAACTAGTTTTTTGATTTAATCTGATTTATTTAATGATTGCTACTCTTCCTGAAATTGACGCCAAGTAAATCAACCACAGCAGAAGTTTTCTTTGTAATTTGCTCTTGTCATCCACTGAATGTTTGACACTCCTGGTCTCGTCTAGCTCAGATGTACCGTCTCTAAAGGGAGACACAAACAAATAAATGATGGTGAACAGCAGCGACACACAGGAAGTATTTTTAGTTTCTTCTGATGAGCAGCAGTGTTCGATCCAGCGTTTTAGTGCACTGTTACTGATGACGAGGTGGTTCAACTCCAGTGTGTGATTTTTTTTTTTTTTTGCTCTTTGTTTCACAGCTGGGGTGGGCAAAGACAGCTGGCTGGCTTGAGGATGAAGTGGCTGGCCCAGGACGGCCTCTAACAGGCCCGGGGCGGACCCGGGGCAGATTGCCTGCCAACTGGGCTCAGAGGATCGGTGCACAGCAGCCCCCTTCTCAGACAGAACCCGTCAAGATCCCAAAGAAAAGAGGGCCCAAGCCCGGCAGCAAGGTATCCACCCAGCTCATCATGGCGACAAGAAAAACTGAAACCGTGACAGTTCTGCACGTCGCTGCATGAATGAGTCATAAATTGCGACGTCATATGCAATCTAGGTTACTGTACAGCAGACATATGGTGTACTTGATGTCCTCATTGAAAACTCCTTCAGTGTTTCGTCCTGCGAGAAAGAATCCTGGATTTAGTAACAACTTGAACTTCAGGTAGCTGCTGATCAGATTTGAACAAGGTTCAGGAGAAACATTCTCCTCCAAGAGTTGATTAATCTCAGCCGTGTTTGTTAGATATCTGATGTGATCTTTCTATTGGTGGGCTCTGATTGGATGTTCCTCCTTTTCTACTTCACTGAGGAGAAATTATACTAATGTTGACACATGGTGCTCTTTTTACTCCTCATGCTGCATGTTTGTCTGCTAGTTAAACCTGAGTTTGAAATGTTTGTTGTTCTCGGCTTCTTCATTTATTTATTTTTTGACCTTATCCAGGAATACAGGTTTAACCCCTTGACGCCTGAATTTACTTCCAAATATGAAAAAAAATAAATAAATTTGCTAAATTCGCAACAATCGGCATCAAGGGGTTAAAGTTCATGCTCATCAACGATTTGTCAAACTGTGGACGGAATATTTTGTAACTCCTTCCAATCTTTAGATTCTTGATCAAATATCTTCCGAGATCTCCTTTATAAACTCCACTCACACCAGTAAATACTTTTGAATGTTGTGTGTTAGTAAAGCATTGGGAGTAGCTCTACACCTGGTTCCAATCTGATTTCATTTCGAACTCTGGACTCCAGCTGATTTTTTTGTGGAGCTTTAGCATGAAGGTTAGCTTTTTCTCATAAAAGTCCTTGTAATATTAGTTTGTTTGTCATTCATCTTCTGACCAATCAATACGGACTGAGAAACAATTTTTTGCCGTTGTTCATCTAAACACTGTTGTCAGTAAATAACTTAACGTCAGATTACATCGACCTGCTGCAAGAGAAACATTGATGCTTGTGAAATAAACCTGATTAATCACTGGATTAAATTTTTTTTTTCTCTCATCAGAAAATGTCCCATTGTCATTCTGATCTGGAACGTCTCATTCTTATCTCCGCATTAAAAAACAAAACAAGTACTAATAATAATCATGTCCGTTGTGCATTGGGTGAAGATTTTGAGATAACCATCCTGTGTGTTGACATTTACAAGGCAGATTGTGATTGTTTCCGTTTGAAAGGCACAAACAGTGATTGTCCTCGACAAATGTTGGCAGCCTCTGGCCTGTGTGTTGGCAGAGCAGGTAGCTCCACTCCTCAACTCCCAATCATGTCCTGAGAGGAGATGAATGGAAAACACTTGGCAGAGTCATGCGTTATCCTTTTCATCTCCGTTTGGGATTTTTTTTTTTCTCCCCTCATCTAACATCATGTTTCATTTACAGGGTAGCACTCTTTTTTTTTTTTTTTTTTTTATTCAGCTACAACATGAAAGACATTATTATATATTAGTCATATCTGATGGTTGATTGTAAACCCTGATTGAATGCACTGATGAAAAATGACCTTGAACAAGGCAAATGGTGTAAATTATGAATGTGTGTGTGTTTGTGTGCAGAGAAAACCCCGAGTGGTACCTAATCCCGTCCCCACGTCTCCCACCAGCAGCACTCCAGAGCCGGACACCAGCACTGTACCCCTGGACAACGCCACCATCCCCAACTCTGCACTGCAGGCTCCCACAGGTACACCGCGGAATGACGCACCGTTTCCTTGAAATCTTGTGAAAATGTACTGACACTCAAAATGTCCTGATTCTGTACTTGTGTTTACACTTGAAATAACAGCAATGATACAATACATGAGGGCTTCCTACAAATTTTTTAAATACGCAAAATTCAGATTTGTGGTTTCAAGTCGATCTCTAACTTTTTTTCCCGTCCTATAGTTTGTGTATACCTAAACAAGTACGGAAAGGTTGGACCCCATTTGGACCAGCGGCGCGTCCAGAAGCTCCCGGATCACTTTGGACCCGGCCGAGCCTCCTCAGTACTCCAGCAGTGTGTCCAGGCATGTGTTGACTCGGCCCACCACCAGAGCACCGTCTTCTCCTGCCTCAAGTCTGGACAAGGAGGCGAAGTCATTTCAGGTGGGAAGTCAAGAGATTTGAAACCAAGCGTAGGGTTTCAAGTTGTTTTCTTTTAATCCAGTCCAATCAAATCCAATTTTTAATCCTATCAGAACTGGCGAAGGAAACCAATTATCTGTCAATGTTGACCTGGTTATAGTATACAGAGTTAAGTGTTATAATCCTACTGAAATCATTTAACTAACTAATCCTAATGGCCCCCGGGTGTTTGATCATTTTGGAAAATGGAGTCAGTTGACCCATCTTTACAGAGAGAGTAGCAGGTGAAGACTGTGATTGACAGTAGACACAGTCAAGTCACGATAACGTACCTGCAACTGTCGTCAATAGAAACACAGCCACCACCAAGAATCCAGTATGTTGTTTTATAAATTCAGCCCCCCAAAAAAAGCACAAGCGTGTAGACATCATAGCTCATGTACCAGAAGGAGGGAGGAAGAAATGCAGTTAGTGTCGTGTGATTCGAACTTTTATCAGATCAGGCGTTAATGGGAAATTTGTCAACTTGCCGACGTGTGACCGACTCCGACCTCGTTCAGTCTTCGGGCTAAAGGATCTGCTGCAGTGTGAAAATGGAAATATGAACAGTATAATGACTACATAAATAGTTCCATGTTTTCTAATGAATTTGTAGTTTTGACCCGCAGGTGGTGCCGTTATGACCTGATGGAGTAAAAAAAAATCGGCGTCCAGTCTATTAATATGTTATTGTGGTATTTAGGGCTTTATTGTGAAGGTTACACTGAGCAGCTTCAGTTTCCACTAAGAGTATTAAGGTAAGACATTTAGGTGTTGTGGCGATAAGAGGAGAGGAAAATGAAAGTTGTGATATAAGAGAGATGTTTTCCTTTGTTGTTTATTTGTTAGCTAATGCAGTGTTTGTACTTGGAGCAGTATGATCACAGCACTGCCACCTAGTGGCCACATGTGGAAACGCGTTTACTTTTCTTATCAAAAGTTGTTTGAAATGTTGGATGTCAAACGGAGGCTGAAAAGTAAAAATGCTAATCTTGTGGCACAAAATTTGTTTTACTATTTGGATTTATGAGTTTTAAGCACATTTTGTGGAGAAAAATGTGTTGTTACTGCTACAGACAGATTCTCATAAATTTAAACTTGTAAGCAGAGCATGAGATGCTGAACTGATTAAATACGTAAATAACATTTAAAGTCTTCAGTGGGGCAGGGCTATTGTTGCATAATAATGCTGACAAGTTTGTCTAACTCAGTTGATTCTGAGTGTTTGGTCTGTCAACGTTTGAACACTTGATTGAAAAGTGAATGAAGTACCAACTGTGTTTTGTTTTTTTTTCTTCTTATGTTTCTTGTTTTTGGCAGCATACTTTGACCAGCAGCAGCACACCCTGACCCTGCCTACCGTCAGCAGTGTCACATACGTTCTCCGCTTCCTGGAAAAACTCTGCCACAACCTACACTGCGACGCTCTGTTTGGCAGCCAGCCGGTAGCCAGAGGAGGCCAACACTTTGACAGCCACACGTACGCTACAGGTCTGAGCCGCCGCTCTCGCCTCGTGAATCAGCTGACTGATGATATAGATGTTAATGATCACCTCATATCGGAAAATACTTATTAGTTACCGTCTGCTTTAAAATTCTGTGATTGCTACATTTTGTGCGACAGTTAGAACAATGACGTTTTAGTTATCGTGCGTCCCTAAAATCTGCTAAATATTTAACTGAGCCATCAAAAAAGGCATATATACAGTTTTTATAACTAATCCAGCCCAGGTCTTTTCCATTCTACTTAAATTATCAGGCTTGAGCTTAATAAAAATGTGCCTGGTTGTTTTTTCATCTGTGTGCTGGATTCAGAAAGGAGAAACTTTGGTGACGGCCTGACAACTGGTCCGGGTCGAGGCACCAAGCGCTTCCTTCAGGACTTCATCAGTACCTCCTCACAAAAATTGGCAAAAATCTCTCGGCATGCTACTGACAGTAGGTTCATTTCTCATCTGTTTCATTTGTGCGCATATTGAGATATATATATATATATGTGTATATATGTATACATATATATGTATATATGTGTATATATATGTGTGTGTGTGTATATATGTATATATATATATTTACACGTGTTAGTATGTGTTATATAAGTACAATACTACGTAGTTTAAAAAAAATTTAGATTTTTGGTTTGCTTTCTTTCATAGCATTTTTTAACACTTGCTCATGTTTTTCCTCATTACTGAATAATGTCTGCATGTATTTACATCACGAGTGAATTAGAATAGATAGATACTTTTTTTTAATCTGTGAAACAATTTGGATACTCCTTTTCTTATTCATTAATTGTACAGAAAGTTAAAATCAAAAGGTCTCCATTCATGTCTGTGAGCGATTATTTATAGCAGCTTTAATACTGTCACACATTTAAAGTTTAACCTTTGACTTATTCCCCGAAGCTTTATATAATGCTGAAAATGATGCGGTAAAACACCAGAGTGTGTCATGAAGCTCAGCTACAGAAGGTTAATCATTTAATCATCGTTCGATTTGCCTTAATGGAATATTTGTTGTGATAAAAGGGCATTATCCCACTTTAAAGGTTTTCTACACACAAAAAAATCACAGCACTGAACTATATTGATACAATAATTTAATCAGTTTGGTTGTTTTTCTATTCATCCTGCCATCACGTGGGGTTTCATGTGTCACTGTGTTTTGTTTTATCGTGCATTGCGCTTTGTCTTCAGGTGAGTCTTACATCGACAGCACTGCTGTTGGTCCAGAGCACTTAAAGAAGAGTCCGCTCTCCCCCAACTCTGCAGGACTGAAGCCCGTCCTCAGGTCTCCCTCCAAACTCCAGCACAATAATGGCTCCTCAGGTAACATGAGCCGGATTCTCCTGTCACGCCTGCTGCGTTTAGGGTTGAGGGACTGAGTGAAAAAAAACTGAAAGCTTCAGCATAAAGCGAAGCTCGGTGGCTTGTCCTGTATGTCCTGTATCCAAATTTAAGGGTTTGGATCCAGAGACCTATGATAGGAATAATAATGGGTATAATAGGAAGCAGCTTCAGTCACTTAGTGCAATAACACCACATGAATAACTCAATGGGGCAAATAAAAGTGCTTAATTACTCCATTTCAAATCCCGTTCTTGTTGGGAGGCTGTTTAAAAAATATATCATGAGGGGAAACAAAAAAAATCTGTTTTATTCTACAAAATGTATAATTGATATTTAATATATATTGACTCATTTTATCTTAATGTGCTCAACGAAGAATTGGCTCGATACAGCAGATGAAAACATTATTTCCTTGTTAAAATAAATCAGTAAATGCATTTACACAAATATTGATGTTCATGATGTTTTAATGAGAACAAATCTTGTTTTCTCACAAATAAACAATGTACCACACAGTGTTCATAAAGATCAAATATTGCACTGAATTTTTATTTATTTCTTTATTTATTCATTTTTTGTGCTCCCCTGAATTTGTAGCAAAAACATTGTAGTCAGATTATTCATAAGGTGGTATCTTTTAAGGTGGTATAATTTTATTTTATTTTTTTAAAAATAGGGATGGTAGATATTTAAAAGAAATTATTATTCTTAAGTTAAACAAAATGTCTTCAAACATCCCTGCTTTAATATAGTGTAGTGGAAACAACTCAGGAGGAGTGAATAGATTGTTTTCACACTGTTCTAGGTGCCTGTAGTTGATTGTGTTTGCTTGTTACAGTTGTGCAGTTTTGGCTAAAGTCACATGCACATAAAATCGGACATAGTTTGATGTGGCTGCGGGATAAATAAATGAGGTTAAGCTCTAATAACTGTGATTCGATTAAACTGTTGCGTGCTAATTCAAACAAGGGTGTTTCATTTACAGTGATAACAAGCAGGACATATGATTGAATAACTGTTTAAGTGGATCTGAGTTTCTCCCTTTTGCCCGTTTGTTTTTACCAGGTAGTTTCCGGAAGAGTCCCAAAACCAGCGGACAGGATCCCAACCTGTGGACGGTGGAGGAAGTCATGCAGTACATCAGAGATATCGACCCCGTGCTGGCTCCACATGCGGACCTTTTCCGAAAACATGTATGTGTTCGTTCATCTATCCATCTGTGTTCTGTAGCACTTTTTCAGTGTGGCTAAAGATTAAAAAGGGCTAAACGCAGCCTGTTGTTCACTCATCAATGTTAAAATGCTTAAAGTTTTCATCTCTCTCTGAGATGTGTGTCAACCCTGTGATCAGCCCTGTGTTCTCCCTCCGTCGCTCTGCTCCAGGAGATTGATGGCAAAGCCCTGCTGTTGCTGCGCAGCGACATGATGATGAAGTACATGGGCCTGAAGCTCGGCCCCGCCCTCAAACTCACCTTCCACATCGATAAGCTCAAGCGGGCTTGAGGAGGTCAGCCGGCTCGCCGCAGCCTTCCAAAGGACTTAACTCCAGCCCCGCCTCCCTCCTCCTCTTGGATCATGCACTTCAGAATGAACATATGCTGATGAGTAACATGTAGCAGCTTCCATCAGGCCGACCCCCTCCACCCTCTACCCCTTCCGTCTCCACCTCATCTAATGAGGAATGTTTATGTTGTGTAGCACAATCCAGCCTCAAGGCAGCATGGGATACGTAGGCTCACCCACTCATCCGTTTTTGCATTTCAGTATAACTTGAAGAATCAAACGTGGCCATTCAAACTGTAAAAGGCTCTTTGGCCTGCTTTTCTTATGTTACATTTGATCTGTACTTTGCATATTTTGTACGTCATAAATATATGAACTTGTATTTTTGCCGTTTCAACGTTTTGTGTTGGGATATGCTAAAAGAACGAAAAACGCTACATCCATCCCAATAGTTGGGAATTCCTATTGCTAGTCTCTGTTTGAGGCACGTTTCTATGACTAAAATATTAATTATGGCAAGAAAACCACGTTTAATAACACAAAAGAACCTATATTCTGACCATACTGCCATGAGGAAATCTGTTTTTTCTCTTATTCTGGATGTTGTTTACAATGCTTTGTCTTGTCTTTGTTATTTGTACTTTTTTAATTTTTATACTATATTATTAGAGTTCCTAAATGGAGAGCCCTATCATACTTAACAATGTTCAATAAATATATAATTCACCTGTTTTGTTTTTCCCGTGTTTGTTATTTATTGCACCGTCAACACAGAAAACAATTACATCTTGTTTACACTGCTGTGCTGTTGGCTGTTACATAAATTGAATGAAAACATTTCTCTTTTTAATTTGACCTTTTCTCGAAGGCTTATTAAATACTAAATGCTAATGGAGGCTTGATGAGTCAGGCACATTGAGGCCGATAATGTAATTTATCAGGGTGAACTCGGGAAGTCTCAAACTTCACAACATATATTTGAATTTACATTTTAATTTAATCCTTCCTCATTTAAATTCGGTTCTACAGAGTTCGTACATTGACAGGGTTTCTCCAACAGGGGGCAGCACGCACCCGCATACAGTTTTGTGTGTTTTTTTGTGTTTTTTTTTCACCCACATCTTTGTTTTTTTTCCCTCCTCCTTGGGACTCATTGCCATTCGCTACCATAGGTGTCCATATCTCCATCTGGTAGACTCAGCAGGATCATCTCAGGGATATTTTTACATCGAGTAAAAGCTATTCGATATGGTTGCCTTCCTTGTGAGCATCTCCTTCAGTACACTGAGCAGCAGTTCATTAAATTAATGTCACGTCTCCTAGTAAACACCTTAATTACAGACTAATGTAGACAGTGAAAATTAATACTTAAACCCCATGAAACGAGAAGCATATCTGTACAAGCAAATATTTGATCTTTGAAACTGTCTACAATTAGTGTGAAGAGGTCCCCCACATGAAGTCATTTCCTGAACCAAAAATACTATAATATGCAATATAGTTCAGTTGAGCTCTCTCCCTCTCTCTCTCTCCTTCCTGTGTTTCCAGTAATACTCATCAGGCTCAACAGGGGCCTGCATATCATTTTGCAATTTTCCAAAATTTCACCAATCGCAACAAGTTTGTAGGTATTTCTCTGTGTGTTTGCCAATTCTAGATGTTTGCATTGTCATTTTAGTGGAGTTTCTGTTTAAATCTCCATCAGGAGCTCTTTGCTGGGAGATTTTATTTCTATCTAAGGATTTCATATCTGCATCTCAATGTCTTGCGAAGCTTTATTATAATAAGTCATGTCTACTGTTTATTCTTTGACCTGACAGTCATCACCTTGTTAAAATCTTTTTTTTTTTTTAGGAATTATATCCTCAGCTCATCATCAAGTAGTTATTTTTTTTTTTGGGTGAAATACAGAATTAGATGGATCTAAACACTGCAAGCTGATCAGCCCCTGTAGCAGTCAAGCCCCATCAAACTGTAGCAACACCGTTGGTTCGGGGGTCTTTCCTCGGTGCATGTTTGTGTTGTGGCCAAATATCTCCATCTTTGATGTATGTATCTGGCACACATAATTCCATATTATGCATATATGGTCTTTTTTGGAGAGCAAATACTTTTCTTTTTTTTTCTTTTCTTTTTTTTTTTACCCCTCCCTGGCGCACATCCAGTTCTAGTCATGTTTGTTAAATTACTGTCTGCTTGTACACGCATGCACTTTAACACCGGCTCCCCGCGTGACGCCTGCAAATCCTCTGACAATACATTGGGGGGTCTTACATTGATCTCTGTATCAAACAGCCTGTTTTTGTAGTAAAAAAAAAAAAAAATTGCTGTGAAGACAAGTCATTGAAATATACATCACTTCTCATGTGAAGCTTCACTTGTATGGCACATTTTCAGGAATCTGAAATACTTTGGCACACACACTGAAGGCTACCATGCAAGGTGCCGGATCTCTATTGGGTGCAATATGACACAAAGCTGGATAATCGAACCAGAAACATTGGACTTGGAAGACCATCCGAACTTGCTTTTTCTCATAATAATTTATGGTTAGATGTTTTTTGACATAAAGTATTATTGTCAATGACTTAGTAATATCAAACATAAGACTTGAAATAGGTATCAAAGTGTAAAAAGACCTGACCTCCAGATATTTCTTTCCTTTCCAACCCATCGATGCCCAAAACACACTTCCTCCCTCATCACTGTTCTGTAAAAAAAAAAAAAACTCCCATGATTTATTGAAATCATGTGGTGGGCCTTTTAAATTCCCAGAGAGACTTTAGAAAGTGGTTGCTTGTTTAAAAATGTTGGAGAACTCTTTATTTTCTCTGCGATGTGTTAATTCTTTCTCTCTTGACTTTACATGACTGTGGGTCAAACATGGGAATTACCATGAAGCGAAGCATATTCATGAATGGAGGGGGATGACTTCAAAGATAATCTCACATGATTATTGCGCGCCTACTGTTTGCTCTGTTTTCTGGTAAATATAAGTGTCACTGTTTGTGTCTGTATATGAGTGGAATATTAGACATGTGGGGAAAGGTTGAGGGGGGGGATAACCTCCAATGAAGCAACTCAGCAGAACAGAGATAGAGCTAACCACATCCTTCCAGAGAAAACAGGAAAGCACATCACTTATGGTCGAAAACAGTGACCAAACCCACTCTGGTGAGTGACATGAGTGTGTGCGTGCGTGTGTGACAGAGCATATGACACACACAATCTGTCCTGTGTTGGGAGTGTTGTGCTGCTCGGGTACATGTGACAAGCTCAGAGCTCGTGGCTGATGCCTGTGCTTGTTGATGTGTAATAGTAGCCAATGTGTTGTGCGTGAAGCCAGCTGCTATTTATAGAAATAACAACTCTTTGTGTGTGCTGCAATATTGTGCTTGTGAGGGTTGTGAAGTCAGTTTTCACTTCAGCTCCCCAACACCACGTTGGCATTTATGTCGAGCGCCGTTGTTGTCGTGCCGATAAGACAGTGGAGACAGAGGTCTTTTCATATTGGCCGAGTCCTTGTGCAATCGTGTTCGAGTAATCAAGCCATTGAAATTAACCTGTTCTGCTAAGCGAGGCTCCTCGTGCCTCCACCATGACAGTAAACACCATTTAAAACTGCCAGATAGTTTCAGTATGCATGAGAGGAAGTTTTGTGGGCTTGCACGTCAGTCATAACTGTGACTAAAAGAAACGACTTTTTCTCAGGTCTTCGCTTGAGGTGTCATGTTGTGTCACAGAAATCTCTTCTTCTCCTCAAAATAAGATGGACGGGTTACACTGACAAAGGCAGGCACCGTGGAAGGAAACACACACACACAAAAACATTTGATACCTGAATTACCATCAAGATTTTGAGCTTTCAGCTTGTAGTTCAACATTCAACTATCAACACGAATATAAATACGAGAAAATATACCCCATCCACCAGAAAGATCCAACATATATTATGATATTTTAAACAATTACATCCAGATGAGTTTTGGACATAGTTTTAAAAGTGGTCTTCACTTATTCAATATATTCGATAAATGCTGCATTTCTTGTTCTGTGTTTTCAAGATTAATGATTGATTGATAAATATTGAGAAACTGCTCAGAGAAAGTGTTTTTAATGATGGAAATTGTGAATTGCATATTAATTTGGTCGTTCTTTAATATTTCCTCTTTTACATATATGAGGAATGAGGGGAGTAGTCATTTGCTAGGTTGGACTGGAAGGCCTCTCTGTGTAGGGTCTGTGTGTTCCCCCTTTGGGGTTTTCTGTTGCTACACCCACACAAACACACAGCTGATGCAAATTGGTGACGCAAAATTTCTCTTTGGTGTGACTGTAAGTGTATGGATGCATGGATGTGTACTTACACACTCTAGAAATATCCTTCAGTAACAGTCCTGGATTAAAATTTTAAAATATCCAACCATTTTGATGAGCGTTTATTAAATTGTTAAAATCTTTTGCAACAAACTTACAACTTTTGGCGAAATTCTTCACACATTTAGAGCATATTTAATTAAATTCAGAGTGCAGAGAAGAACCTCCTGTGTATCAGTTGACAAAGTAGGACAGGAAATAAGTCGGAAGCAGTGTATACAAGTGGCAGAGTCGATGGCTTTTTAAGAAAGTCCCTGAATCTTAGACATTCATACCACCTCTATGCAAAAGTTTCACAACAGCCATGAAACAAGGGACTGTTTGAAACTGAGTCCAGCTTTAGTTATTTAATAATAAACTTTAGGTGTCTTTTACACAGCCGCCTGTTTTATAATGCAAATAAAATAACTAAAAAGAGGATTTACTGAGTGCCACACAACATCATTAGACCTTACTGTGAGTGCCTGGTCACATATTTGAGAGTTTATATAACCAGCTTATGAGGGATGAAAGAGAGAATGTGTTCACACCCGACTTGTATTTCATAAAGCAAAACTGAAACCTAAAATGACATTACTCTAACTCTCATAATTCTTCACTGGAAGCCAGTATCAACCAAAAAAACAACAACCTCAGTTTTGACCAGCTTGATGCCGTCAAAGTCATCCTAACAGCCTCTTCCTGTGCAGATGGAGCGGATCATCTATAGGAAAGATTCCCCTGCAAGGAAAATGTTGGTCACACGACAGCGTGGGTATTATCTATCCATGAGTGTAATGAAAGCACGGATCACACGTATCTCCCGGAATGTGCAGAACCACAAAGATCCAACAAACAAATATGAGTGGAAACTCTGATGCAATGCTCTATTGAGTTCACATAAACAATCAAAAACATACATGCTGCTTTATACTTGGAATCAACACTCTGATGTTGCATTATGGGGTGATTTCACGCGCAGGATAGCACTTGACAAGTCCTACAAGAGCTGCTCTGTTGTAGTAATTCCACCCCCCAGCCTATAGCCTGTTACTCGGTCTTTGGTAGCATGTGCTTGCCACTGTCACCAGATTAACACGCAGGCTTAAAGCCCAGCTTACAAAGACACTGTGTACAGTACAGAGAGTGCGCTAAAACGGTTCCCCTTTCTTCTAAACCTAACCTGCGAGGCTGTGACTTTCCTGGGCTGTCCCACATAATTTCCCAGCTGACGTTAAACAGGTCAAAGAAAATTGCAATTGCAAAAAAAAAAAAGTGAACACAAAAGTGCGAACTCCTGTATTGTATGAACAACCCACTGATAATGGTTTGCGAAAAATAACACCTTTGTGAAGCTGAATCCAGTCCACGGTGTTTTTCTTGTTAAACTGAGAGGCAGAAATAATTATGCATCCCAAAATGGAATATTTTAGGTTAGAAGGTGATAATATTTGCATGATTTTTGTTAAAATTGCTGTTTCTTGGTAAAGCTTTGTGTATGTCCTTCACACTTCTCTCAAACAATCCAGCTGTAAAGATAATTTATTGTTTATTTCAATAGCTAAATAGTCTTGTGATGCAAACAAACACACAAAACAGCCATATAGCAGCACTGGGCGCATGCTGGCACCATGGTTAACTTTCCTGTTGCTTTTGGTGAAGCTGCATCCCAGCTCAGTTTGGGTCGACTGTGTAAATCACACAACCCTTAAATATTTACCACCTTTAGACATTGTTGGGACACCTTGATGCGTTTGAGCTGGCTCGACGGAGAAGTGTCAGCTGTGTGCAGGAAAATAAATTATTTACACCCTTTCCCCTGACTTCAAAGAGCTGGCAAACCATTCAAGCCCAGATTTGGGGAGGGGGGCCAGAGGAGGAGCTGCCAGTCACTAGGCAACCTGCGTGTCACCTGCCCTGACACGCCAGAATCAGCTACTTACCTCCGGAGAGACTGCCTGCTGCAAAAGGTACACACAGCTACGTTTAAGAGCCTCTTGAGCAGGATTCATATGGAAAACTAAACAAGTACTGAGACACAAGCTAAACTATGCGGCTCCAGGAAAGACAGCGTGATGTGATTATATTGCTTTTCCCTCATGTTGCAATGAGGAAGGGCTTTGTCATAAGATGCAGAGCTTTACTGTGCCCGTAACTGATGCCCGTTGCATTACAATATCTGAAAAAATGTTTGCCTTTTTTTTCCCCCCCGAGGTCAAGCAACGTCTGAGGGAGGGAGCGGCAGGGTCCAATAAGACTGCAAGTTAAGGAGGAGACACAATTTGATCGTTCAGCTAGAAAATCAGGAAGTACAGCTTGAGCAACATGTCCAGTGTACGAACTCTGCCCGAAGGGCCATGCTGTTTATTTACCCTCAGCCAACACACACACACATGTGAGGCTAACACAAGGCATGGCAAAATCCTCCAAACTCTCTTGTTAAACGTGACAAGTTCAAGCATGTGGCCTCCTCATAATCCTCACACACCACATACACACACAAACCCACACACACACACTCACACACACACGCACACTTCCCCTTGATGACAATAAAAAAACAAAAAACCTCATCCTGTCACCTGAGAAATGCAAGTTTACTTCTGAGCTTGATCTAAACTTTCATCGCTTTGCTTCACAGTCGAAGCTATAATGAAAAGTAATTCTTAGTTCAGGCAGTAAAAAAAATAACTAAAAAATTACAGCCCAATTTACATATTTTGAATGTTCTTTCACCTGTGGGATTTTCCCCTATTTTACAGCATTGTTGGAGCCGCTGTAATCTACCAATGCTGCCAGCAGGTGAAGGTGTAAGTATCAAAATGACCAGGGATGAGATATAAACCCTTTATCTTCCCCCTGGCCCCACACTGATATCGAGGTATCCCTGCTCGCCCTGTTTGATCAGGTTGTGTGCGGATGCGTGCGTGTGAAGGCCTGGCCATGCGTGACAACACTAAATGACCACCTAGCCGTCACTGGTGCTTGGGACAGAGATTAACATGAGCTCAGGCTTGGCACCAGCTGCATCAGAGCTTGAAAAGACAAAACAAAACAAAAAAAAAAACTTCACAGAAGACCTATAGAATTCATCTTAAAGTAGACAGTGTTGCATTTGAATCATACAAGTAATGTGGAAAAACCCAGCTAAGAAATACCCACAGATAAAAACAACAACAAAAATTCCCTACACCTAATTTCTAATTGTAAATTCAGGAGATCGTCATTTGTTTCTATCTGGTTTTTTTTTCTTCTTCTCTATCTAGTTTTTCACTTTGGCTGAATGCCTGCTGATCAGAATGTGACTTTTGTTCTCTGACTTAAATTGAGAAAAACATCAATCTGCCACAGGAAGACACGGTTTTGGCGAGCAGTTTCTGTGGGTGGGCCGAAAACGAGAACGAGAAGAAAAACAGAAGTAACTGTAAAAGTCTCGAGAACGTCCCACCCTGCTTAGCCTGCGTCTAGACTAGCCTCCGTGAGGCAGGCGGCAGTCATAACAAGGGATTGGGAGAGCAAACAGGGGCCTGTTTGACGTAGTCGGCCATTCGTCTACGGAGTTACAATCGAGCAAAAAAAAAAAAAAAAAAACTTCTTCATTTAATTGGGGCAAAACAAGGAGCTCACAGTGGAGCGTGCAATTATGAGATATATGAGGAGACAGAGTTCTGACGGCGTGCCAGCGTGCCCCATGTGCCACACACACCAGAAGAACCATCTCAACAGATTGGCACTGGGCAAAGGACCTGCAACCGTTACGAAGCTTTGTGCCAAGGCTGTTGGCCTACTTAAAGGCCATTCTCTTGTTACTGTCAAGCCAAGAAATTCTACAGACAAGTCCTCTTCTGTTATCTAAGGGTAAAAAAAAAAAAAAAAAAAAAAACTTCAAACAA
>OMNM01011517.1:7915-20734 GCA_900302745.1 Parablennius parvicornis | reverse complement strand
TATGTCAGTATTAGCATGTCTGAGGTTTAATGAGGGAACTCCAGTAATGAGAGGTCTTGCTGAACTTAAGCACCGCTGATAACACTCACTAGCGTTTCTTTTTTTGTTTTTATAAATCAACCCAAGGGGAAGAGAGTCATGGGTGCATCAGTGCAGTGCAGCACTACTAAACTACTAACTTTAAACCCCCCTGGTGTCTGGGAGAAGGTACAGACTACCAAACAAGTGCACCAGCAGGTTTAAGAAACTCAGTTGTTCCCTCACACAGTTGTTCTCTTGCTGAACTCCAACCTCAGACTTTTAACCATAACTGTGGAGTCTGGGGGGTCCGGAACATTTAGGGATTTCCAACTGGGATGTACTCTCGATGTTGGGCGGCAGTAACAACCGCAGCGGGAAGCAGAAAGAGCTGGAGTGGATCAAAGCTGCACATGGCAACAATAACATTGCAGCAGCCATCTTTTTTTTTTTTTTTTTTTTTTTTGGCCAAGTGTCACACAGCATACCTAATGGGCAAATATGGATATGTTGATGATACTCAATGTTCATCTAGCCTGAAGCAGTACCGTGTCGTGGTACTCTGAAGTGGAGCCCTGTGCCAGTGGAGGCATCAGAACAGATGTTTTTTGCTTTCTATCAGAGCCCCACTGTGAAAACAAAAACAACAAATCGCTGAACTGTGTGTAATATTGAAAAGGTATCTACCAAATCTACAGTTTCAAGGTGAGACAGCAAACCATACCAAGATAGTGAGAGATTTCCACCATTTGTGTCCAAAGTAATTTAACGATTCAACATGAAAATGCTATTGGCAAAACGAGCTTCATTATGAAGCCAAGAAGAAAAGACTGAGACAGAAATGACTCCATCCATTAACTGCCACCAAGGACTAGGCCATGTAATTGGCACTTTCTCTATTTTTCCAATTCAGACAAATATAGCTGACAGCAGGCTTTCAAAACATGACGGTGCCAGAATGGAAAGCTGCAGGGATGTTAGCTCGAACTCCGGATCACACACTGTTGTACAGCTAATGACACGTATGCATGAGAACCAGTTGGATGGAGAATAAACAAACAAATGTGCTGAATACAGTGCAGTGACAAATAAATATGTGGGAAGTGGAAAGAGGTCCCCACATTTTCTGTCTTCTCTTCTTCGGGATATAGTAATCTGAAACAAAACCATATGTGGAATCGCAGCTCGATTTCCCCGACACTGATTAATCAAAAGGGTTTCACTTTTGATTAAATACAGCTACTATGGCTGCGTGGCTGATGATAACATCAAGTTTCAGGCTGTGAGTAGTATATGTAGCTGATAACAACAGCACGGCAAGAAGGGACTCATAAATCACGAGGCAAGACTAAAGGTGTGACTTAAAGACCCCATTACGAAACACAAATGAATAAACATGGGAATCGATTTGGTGTGCTTGTGTGTGTGCCTGTGATTATTCCTCTTCAATAATCCATGAGCTTTTTCATCAACAATGTCTCTCTTGTTGGAGTGCAGACAGGTTTACCTGCAAGCTTTAAGAAAACAGGATGGAGAAAAAAAAAAATTATTTAGAGTTTAAAACTCATTTTAATTTATTGAAGAAGCATTTTCAAAACTGAATGTAATCTATGTGTAATATTAAAATGCAGATATCACAGACTGTATATAAATCTGATCCCCACTTTTAAAGTAAATTCCCTTAAGAAGCACCCCTCAAATAATGTGTTAACAGCCATTAACAATATATATCCATGTGAAAGTCCTGAGTATCAACCAACATGCAAACACCATGAGTTTCATCTTCTCTGTGAGAGTGTTCGCATCCTGGCTTTACTTAGATTTTACAATACATCATATTGACATAGTTTGTCTGGTCTGCTGGTGAAGTAGCGTTAATCAATAAGATTGTTTGCATTTCACCACGATAATTCAGCACAAGGATAATATGTAATCCAGACATGACACACCTCCACCCCCATTACTCCCAGCAAATCACATTGTCTGTTCATCTCTGTGTTGATCTCAAGACATCGGTAAATTTTATATGCAGACACATATATGTTCATTTCAAGTATGAAGAATTTCAAGACATTACTGAAGAAATGTATAAAGTATTTTTGGGTCATTAATTCCATCTAACCCAACATCACATTAGTGTTATAAATGACCTTGAAATGACCCTTCCTACAGGAAATTCGAAAGAAATTTCCTCAGCACACACTTTACTTTGATTTTAGTCATCAAAGGATGTGACTTGAAATGTCCAATGCAGGAATTTCTTCAGATGAATCAAATAACATGTTATACCAATACTGTTATTATTGGATAATAAATAGTCACTTTACACGGAAAACTGAAGAAAAAGAGCATATGGCAGCATAAATATGATTTTGGAGGACTCATCGGGATGTAACTAAGCAGTAACCTAAAAATGCATCACATTTCAATCCGAACCTTCAGCTGAAGCCTTTTGTGAGTAGATTTGTTTTTCAGGCTCAAAATACAAAAACTACCCAGCAAATCAATGCATATTTAAAATCTTGATTTATTACTCAATTCAAGTATAATGAAGTGTTAAAAATAGTGTCAAAAGAGTTTTCACAATCCAGATCAAGAAAGTATGTTTGCTATTATAGTCACCATAATAGTTATTATTTTCAATATTATTGTAGTGGAAAAAAAGTACTAATTCAGACAGAAAAACAAGACTTGACTGCTTCAGAATTTCTTTAATTTCACTAAAATCAGCAACGGATCACAAAAAAAAGCTCATTATTAACATGTGAAAATCTTGAACTAAAACATAAAAATTTTGTATTCAAATTAATAAGTTATTGGAAGAAAACGGTCACTGTGAGAACCCCACATACTATATTGGGGTTTTTATATGGAACGCTGTAATGTGTAACCACCATTTTACAGTTGCGACTGAAGAAGTGATAATTTTTTACGAGCGCACGCTCTGGCCTCTGGTTTAATTGACATCAGTGGTATATATTTTATGAGCTACTTGAGCTTTTTCAGTGTAACATATTTATCTGTGAAGTGGAGGCAACAACTTGACACTGCTTTATTACCAGTGACAGGACTTTCCAACTTTAAAGTCTTTATAATTAAATACTTTTTGTTTCCCATCCCCAAAACATCTGAACCTGCTTTTTTTTTTTTTTTTCCCTAACAACAATCTGTTGTACCTGCCATAAGCAAATATTGCAATGTGGGAATTAAAAAACAAAAACAAAATGCTAAAATAAAGCTCTTGGGTATATAGAAGCAAAGCAATTACTAAACATAATCCAGAGTTTTTGTAGACTATTCCAACACTGATGCCTGGCAGTAGCTTGGATATTTTTAATAGCTATCAAGCCGAACCAGAAGAACCGAGAAACCGACTGATCCTGTTGCATCCCCAGTTTGCCCGTTTACTCTTTAATGCTTGTTGAGACTTAACTTCCCGGCAGTCTCAGGCTTAATAAGGCAGAGAATTGCATTATTCCTGGGAAGGTGATGCTCATTTGCATAGCTGGCCACCTGTGCGTGCGCGCGCACACACACACACACGCACGCACACACACACACACACACACACACACACACACACACACACACACACACACACACACACACACACACACTCGGTGACACGTTGCCCCTCTCTCCTTTTCTCTTTCCGTCACACCACACATCCCACCATCCTCCCTCCCTCCGCTCTCTCTGCTCTCTCTTTCCATCCAGCAACCCCAGCAAATGTTTAAATTACACGACCAAGTAAGCAAGATTAATTAAAATGATAATCTAGAGGCTGAATATATTTCACAGTTAGCTAGGCGGCTGTTTGAAATTGCTGTGCAGAGTTTTAAAGTCAAAGTGAAGTGTTGACCTATTCATCTGCTTTAGTGAAACAGTCATTAGCTCAATTAAGAACATGCAGACAAGAAAAACAATAAACATTATATGCAAAATACTCGACGCTATAATATAGTTCATTAATGTAATGTATGGTAATAGCAGAAGAAAAGCCTAATGTTGGTTTTTGTATAGCCGTGAAAGCTAAATAATGTATATTTCCTTTTAAAAGAGATATTTAAAGATCTAGCATCTGTCCAAATAAGCTGCTGAATATAAATGACTTCATTTAAAACACTGAGATAAAAACAATATTTGTCTAAATCCTGCTGTTTTAAAACATGCTGCATCACATGGATGTTTCTTTTGTCTGAGAGATATGTATATAAGTGGACTATTGCTGATTGTTATTTGCATAATGAGACACTACTTGAACCTAGTTTGAAACAAAATAGTGATAATGTTTGTTTGTTTATAAGGTAATATAATTAATAAAGTACAAATATCCAGAACTTGGTCTCAGTCTGGTTTTCATGCTGCCATCACTTTCACCTCTAAAGGGCTCTTTAAAACAGGGGTGTTGAACATAAGGCCAACGGGCCGAAACCGGCCCACAAGAGGCTCCAATTTGGATGACCAAACCACCAAGCAATTTTTCTACATTTCAAAGAAAGCATTGAATTTTTAACAGATATCTTAGGAGCAGTGGTGGGCCGTGCATTTCAGACCTCGGCATTCACTAGTGCTTGGTCTGATTTTATCCACCCCTCAATAAATTTTTAATGGCTACAAAAACCCGGTTAGAATGCAGAAATGCAGTATAAGGAGCTGTTGCATCACAGATAAATTCTCGTGTAGCCAGAATAAATACATTAACTGATGAAAACAAATCTGGAGTTCACCACTCTCCGTCTGCTGCAGCTACATAAAAAACCAGCTATTACCAAAGCTTCTGAGGGTTTGAGGAGAGTGAGGAACGTCAGCTTTGCCTGGTCTTGAAAATAATGTAATGGCAAATAATATAATCCTGAATCCTGCCACGGAATTTGTAGTGAGCGCAAGTAAATCGCCACGGAGCTGCGCTTGATGTCCTGCGGTGCGTTTAATGACCTCTTGAAAAGTCTGTCGTGAAAATTGTTTTGACAATAAGTCTGCAATTAAATCTCTTTATCTTCTCATTTAGTCATTACGGGTTGACAAAATCACCATTAAATCAACACAACTATTTTTTGTTCGTGCTGCTCGTTACAGATGCAGTCAGCTGGCACTGGAGAGTAAACTACCTGACGATCAGCTCCAATCAGAGGGATGATGAGAGGGGCATGAAAGGGGCATGAAAATGCTGACGTCACCCTAGGCCTGCTAGCAGGTCCTGAGTCACCAACTCACAATTTGATTGGTTGAAGCAACGATGTGACCAACACTTATTTTACACTGCAGACGCCTGCTGTGAAGGCCTCAGTCAGATTCCTTTATACTGGCAACAGGTGATGGCTGAAATGTGATTGGTTAAAACCTTCAATATGGAAATACACGCCTGGAAGCAGTGCAGCCAAGGGAGAAGCGATGACAGGAAGAGGACAGACCGTTATAAAATAAAATATACATCAGTCTGTGACTCACATATTTTTCTCAGACCTGCACATAAGGCCTTGCAGGCCCTGATGGCCCGCCACTGCTTAAGAGTAGAGGGCACAACACAACAATGAAACCAGAGATGAGATATCAGTGGCACTGCCATGAAAACGAGCTACCTCATTGTCAACAAGAAAACAATGTTGTACTTACTGCTGACTTCATGCAAATTAAATTAAAAATATTTTTTTTAATTTTCTTCTGGACTCAAAAATAGGCTTTTCCAACGTCTTTCTTTTCCGTAGACCTCACCTTTCAACTTCAACCAGGATCTACTTTTCTACAACAAATGATTTGTGTAGTTACGGACTGCCCAGGTATAGATCCATCTGTGTGGAGTGTGAGTGTTCTCCCTGTGCATGTGTGTTACACAAGTAGGGTCTCTGATGAATTAAAGAACATGAGAATATGGAAGCTTGCTTTTGCTGGCTTTAAGGTTGGATAACTGTTTAGAAGTATATGCTCTCTTTTACGTGGGGGCCAGGAGGTCAATCACTTCTTGCATCACTCCCCGCTTCACCAAATACGAGGATGCGTTTCAACCAGAATGCATTTGGAGGCAAACGTTGCAATTTATAAATGTGCATGTTGCTCATGAAAATTCACAAGTCAACACTTTATCTCACTTCAGCAGCTCATATATGAATTTGTAAACCTTAATCATACACTTGGTGAACACTATAACATATGATTTATTCAAGCCTCATCCACACTGACTTGTGTTTCTCTTGAGCATTATTATGGCCATATCAGCAGCTGAAAACCAGTGAACGGCTATCCTGAAGCTGAAGCCAAGAGTTCCTGTATGAGCAAAAGTAGGAAATGGAGTTCACTTCACCTGTGATCACCAACCCACAAGGTGCTTTATAATGTTAGTGAGCTCACATTAACGCACCAATTCAAGGTGCTCAGTCCGTCCACTGGAAGCAGTTTAGGCTTCAGAGTCTTGCTTAAGGACATTTTGACATATGGACAGATAGGGTATTGAACCTGCAACATTACGTGGTCATCATATTTATTGATGGGGAATTTTTTTCACAAAAGATCAAAATTCTATTGACCCAGCTATGTCAAAGAAATGTTTTTCTTGCCAGTTCAGACTGTTTACAGTATTTTCACTGTTTACTTAACTTCCATATGACACAGAATTTCGATCTTTATTTTTCAGTTTAGTTTTCTCCCTTGAAAAACAGCATCTGATTCTTTAGGTCAGTGGATGCTGCAACAACAACCTCTGCTATCTCTTCGCTGCTCTTGCTCTCTTCTCATACTGAGCTTAATCAAAACACGGGGTTAGATTCTCTATTCCCTGGATGTCAGATAATCCTCTTACAAAGTAACTGTAAACCCGAGCTTGAGAATGTCTCTCATCAGTCTCCCATTCATCGTGAGACAACGTACACAAGCAGCACACACAGCGTATTGTGGTACATCGAGCCGCCATGAGTGAGAGGGAACAGGTTTTCACAAAACACTCCTCAATCAGCGCCAATTAGCAGCTAAAAGAGGGTGATCTCAGTTCATGCTGTCATGTATGTTCATTATAGGCATATCTGCCCCCGCTGCACGTACGTGTCTCTGTGTGTGTGTATGTGTGTGTGTGTGTGTGTGTGTGTGTGTGTGTGTGTGTGTGTGTGTGTGTGCGTGTGTGTTAACACAACGAGGATGGTGGTGAAGGATGAGGACATAAATGAGGATTAAAGTGAGATGCACATAGAGGAAGGGAGAAGCACAAGGACTTGAGATGCAGATCAAGAGCACAAGTATTTGAAGAGATCGACTCGCAGGAAAGAAGTAATTGGTATCACTGGCTGAGCGACAAATGGGTTGAAGGGAGAGACTGGAGATGGGGGCTGATGCAGACAGAGATAGATGGTGTTTAAATTCTGATTAAAGTAATAGAGAATCTGCAGGAGTTAGAGAACAGCGCAATGGCTTACAGGGCTGTTATTTCAGGTTTAAAGAAGATATTTTTCTATCATTTATGTTTTCCCTTCAACCAAATGACAGGTTTTTTCCCCCATTTAGAGCACACAGTGTTTTTCAAAATCCTGTTGAAAAGTGTATTTCACTGTATTGAGAATGGAGATGATAAAAGGGAGCTTTTCATACCCATTTATCATCACAGACTTGGTCAAGCACTTCCACAAAGTGTCACCTTCAACTTGGTTTATCATGTGTCACTGCGGCTGATAAAAGCTTTAGCAATGACCTTTTATTGTGTCTTTTCTGTAAAATGCCTTCCATCTTTTTAAATTTTGGTCACTAACTGTGGTTGAACGGTTATCACAGAGAATTATGATTTTTCAATAGCAGCACTGTCACCAAAGTAAAAAAACAAACAACTTTTTTTTTTTCCCAAAATCTATTAATTGATTTAGTTCATTTTTACTCACTCAACCTCTTAATCTTGTCATAATAACACTTTTCCACGCAATCCTGTCCTGAGCTTCGTCCCATGAGAGATCCATCTCTTTCAGCTCTTTCATCACAGTTCTTCACCCGGTGGTTATTGGCCTCTATTTCCTTGATGACTTGAACTTGTTTTAGGGCACCTTCATATTTCCGTTCACATTTCCCTGTTTGATCCGGAGTTCTCTTCAGGGAGTTTCTGGGAAAGACCGTTTGGTTTGGGCGTCCCGAACGCTCCCCCGAACGTTGAACCGAACTCTAGCAAGGGATCTCTGGTCCCCTTGAAAACGTGGGTCTCAGTTATCATGCAAACAGTCTTTCCAACGGGCAGGGTGAGAGGACGTGACCTGGACCACAATGCATTTTGGGTAGTAAACAAACAAAGCCAATTGCAAGAATCAGAAGAATATGCGGAAAGGAAAAGTTGGAAAATATGTCATGGGCAGGCGTGGAGTAGAGAGGAAGAAATACTGAGAAAGGCGCTCATTGATATCTGGTCTGAAGAATATGTATCGCCAATATTTGCGGCGACCCTTTAGCCATGAGCTAATCACTGATTACATGTTAAGTTGAGGCAGTAGAAGATTGGAGGGGCCTAACTACAGTGTTCATCCAACTCAAAACAACCGTAGAGGAGATAACAACTATAGTATATAATGATATGTGTTGATCAAAACTATTTTATAACTTTTTGGGTTAAATCTAACCGAGTCGTCTCAGTTCAGGAGCCTTGTTGTTTTAAACCTCTTTTATCATGTGGTTTCTGTCAGTTACTGGATATCAACAAACTGTCATTCCTGAATCAAACCAATCAACTGTGTCACAGCATTAAATACATTTTTTTTTTTTTTTTTTTCCGTTTCCATCACTGTGAAAGTCCTGTATGCTAAAATGCACTTCATTTCAACATGTGTTAGATTCAGTAATGTCTATCAAACATTTTACACATGTTCCTTCTGAGAGGTGCATTCATCCAACTTCTGCAAGTACTTTATCAAAGTTAATGGCGCAGGGGCTGGAGCCTACCCAAGCTGACATTGGCTGAAAGACAGGGAACAGCGTGTCTGGTAAACAGTCAATCATAGGCTGAATAGAATATGACACAGAGTCAACCACAGATTTCCACACCTTTCTCACACAATTGAGCAAAAGGTTGTTCTCTAAAAAAAAAAAAAGGCCTTGTTTGCACAACGCAAAATTTTAAATGTGTTTTGGTTTTCTGTTTATGTGATAACGGTGCTAGGAGCCACTGAAAATGCCACTTTCTAAAAATGCTGCTACTGTACATGCACACCATGGCTGGGGAAAATATCTCTTCTGCACATGCACAAGAAAATGAACAATAACAACAATGGCGGCTTTCAGAGAGTAATGACTCGCAGTCCATATTCTCCTGTGACTCAGTGGTTTTGAAGTTGAGAGTCACTTGTAATAGCAATCCAACTTTGTAGTCTGTCTGATTAATGTCCGTATATTCACCATTGTTAGTATTTATACTGTTTATTCTCCGCACGTGTGTATTGTTTCATCATAAAAAATATAAACAGCACCCAACAGTGGCCCAACATAAAAACTATATCATATTCACCATTTCTGTATACCCAACAGTGTCACCTTGTGGCAGTGAATGTGAACTGCATGGTTATCAATGTTTCTGCCACTTCTGTGTAAACAGACATCGTTTTCAAAATGTGTAAATGCTAACCTTTTCTGAAAACAAAAAAGTGACAACAATGCATTCTCACTTGAAACGTTGTTGTGTAGGCAGTGCGTGAGAGCAATTTATCATTCAAATTTCTAGAATATAATGCTTTTAAGGAAATATCGCTTCGAAGACATTTTTCTGTAAATACCTCTAAGAACAGATCATTTATTTTTCCTCCAGAAAATAAAAGGAGAGAATTGCCCATTTACTCAGACCCCTGGATAGTTCTTCAAAACTATATTCCCCATGTACTACTTTTGTGTGATTGGTCTCACACGTGAAGTGGAAGAGGTTAATGTGGAAGGGCCCCTTTTGCTGACTCTTTTTTTTTTTTTTTTTTACTCCATCTCCTGCCCACATTACTGACAATATCAAAGGTGATTATATTGATGCATATGGCACAAAAGGTTTTGCTTTTTAATTGAGTCTAAACTTTTCTAGTTCTCTGGTTCTCTTGAGAGGTTACATTATGTGAAGGGTCATTTCACCCAAATTAATATGATTAGAAACTTAAAGGAGCATTATTAGCCTCTTAAAAGATTTATTAATCCTGCCACAGCACATAGAATAACCTCCCCCCCTCCATCATTTACATGCAGCACTGTTGCTTAACTAACTAAAGTGCTTCTTCAACCACATACAAAACCCTTTTTTTTTTTTTCTTAAAAATCTCATGTGGCAAGGCACACTAAGAATTCAACTGAGCTCCTCAAATACCTTCATAGCCCCCGGGCCTTGAGGAATATTAATCAATCTTGGTTGGCACATTGCTGCAGATTTTTCTATTTTACTGGAATAATTGAGTCACAAATATGGGAAACAAAGGTATTCTGGTAGATCCATTGGCAGTAATTGTAGAAAATAAATCAGTCAATTCAACTGTTGCAATATAACATTTTGTGACTATGTTTAGTTTAAAAATCTATATGGAATCTGTTTCATTGAATAATACGATTAATCTCCATTGTTAAATGTTTTTGGATTCAGAGTTGGCGTGTTAATAGTGGAAAACTCACTTGGCTTGAATTCCTGCCTGACAGACTTGTTATATATCATCATTCCAGCTTCTGTATAATGTAGCATTATATTAAAATATGGCATATTGAGTAGTAACGTCTGTAGTTTTTTTTTTTTTTTTTTTTTTTTTTTTTATTATCAGAATATTGCCAACATACAAACTGGATTTTAAAGTTGTTGTATACTGTTCATTTCAATAGTTGATGGACACCCAAGTCACATGGATTTCTTATGTTAAAGCCAATTGCAGCATGTCGACTCTCCTCCTTTGCTACCGCTTGCAGAAGAAACCCCACTGCTCAAAATGTTGGATGTATTAATTCAGTGACTTCACTGCATTTTACTTGCGAGATTCCACATTGTAAAACAGTCAATGATGTTGTGTTTTGCATCTTTAAAAGAGATCCTTCCTGGAAAGATATTACAGCCTGACCTGAGTCGCAGTTTCTGATGAGATATTGGGAACAAAGAAAATTATATAATGACAGCGTGAATGGAATGAAGAAAGTGATGAATAGCTTTTGAAATAGAGAGTGGAAGTTGAATCTGTAAGTGATATAATTGAAAACGACACCGAGCTTCCCTTGGCAGTCAAATGTATACTTCATCACATTGATATGTTGTGTGTCTCGTGGCCTTATGCTCATCTTTTGATTTCCAAAAGGGATAGCAATTTGAGGTAAATAGAAAGTAGATACAATGGTGAACAAAGAAAGCTACAGTGATACACATGATCAAAAATGAAGAGTTAATAATACACATACCAGCAAGTTTAGCATAGTTAAAAGAAAGATGTGAATGACTGCTTTTATATCATCATCTATATTCATCTGTAGTCTAGCAAAGTAGAAGATAGTGTATGCAAAAAAAGGATGCCGGTTAATCTGTTTAAGCTTACAGAACGCTATAAACTATGATACATCACCATCAGTATTTGAGGAGTTTATATAGATGTAAAGATATAAGACTTTGGAGAACTTCAGGGAAAAAGCACGAGATGCCTTCACATCATCGGCTTGTTAAAACTGAGAGCAGAAATTTGACTGCTATTTCTTTTGTTGTAAAGAGTACCTGAAGAAAAAAAAAACAACAACATCAAAGATAATTCAGCTTGAGGCTGTTTTGTGCCTACCTCAAAGGTACAACAAAGACTTCAATGGAGCAAACATGGCTGCAATCAAAAACTGTTTGATCTAGATCTATACTGTATTAATACAAAGAGAGCTTCTATGGCTCTTACTTTGACAGGTTTGTGTGTGTGTGTGTGTGTGTGTGTGTGTGTGTGTGTGTGTGTGTGTGTGTGTGTGTGTGTGCATCATCCAATATGACACAAACTCTGAGGTGATCTGTCATCCCCTATTTAACACGCACGCAATAAAACCATTTAAATGACATTTTCTGAATGCAGACCCATTATAAAAAAGCAGATAAGTCACCCCAGAAGTTATTAACTTTTCGTTCCATAAGGTTTGAATCAGAGGAGCCACTCGAGGGCCAAATAATTAGGATTTAAGTGGGAGCAACAGATGGAAACTGAACAGATAATTTGATCCAAAAAGATTTTTCTGGGACACCAGTTTTTCATCATAGGATCTGCAAGCAACTGTTGGTGCCATGTGTGCACATTAATAGAGAGGCTGCACATATTTGACCTGAAGGAATAATGTACCAGGAAAGAGCAGCTTATTTCCTTCAGGGGTATAACTCCATAACACGGTTTCGGTCATTTACACCTAATCTTCTGCTACCACTTTCAGTAAATGATAGATAGTTTAGAACTTAATAGACGCCCTACTGCAAAGTTTAAACCACATTATGGCACTCTAAATCTGACATTGTACACACCTTTTCTCACACCAAGCTGTAATTTTAAAAGCAATACTGGACTCCTTAATGTTAAATTAGATGTTGTATAAATCAATCCCATCATGAGATGTTTTACATTTGAAATATTTGGTGACTTTTTATATAGTCGGAAATTGTCATATATGTTCTTCTTGTACTTTTGCACCATTGGTTATTGTCTCATTTTAATTTAGTTTTATTATATCCACAATAAATTTAGTTCTATATATGTCTGGATACATTTAATCAAAACTGTTTCAGATTTTTTTTTTTTTTTTAAATCAAAAGAAAAGAAAGAAGATGTTGCTGGAGAATAAGTGCACAGCTCAACTACCAGATGTTTTCTCTGCTGTTGCAAA
>OMNM01011515.1:4316-17197 GCA_900302745.1 Parablennius parvicornis | reverse complement strand
GCAGTTCTTTTTTTTTTTTTCCCCCCCCCCCCTTTTTTTTTAAAAGCATCAGGTATGGTGTGAATTATAATAAAATAATGGCAAAATGGTTTTGGATATTTGACTTATCCTGCTTAATCACTCACAAACTAAAGAGAATGAAACATATCAAATCTTTGAATGATGTTTTAACTCGGATTCATAAATACTGTTTGTTTGTTTTTTAATTCGGAGCTCTTGATACTTTTCTGTCTTGAGCTCATTATGTGTAAGGTGATGGTGGAGTAGTGGTTGGTTCTCTCCCACACACAGCAAGAAAATATCCAGTTTGATTCCAAGCCACTGATCGGTGGCAGTTTGCAGATTTCTGTCCGTGTGTGTGTGTATGTGTGTGTCACTGTGATGGACTATCCAGGGTGCAAACATCACGTGTGTGTGAATGTGACGGATCACGTTAAAGAGTGTTGAGGCTGGCCAAGCAGTAAAATGATGCAATATTATTAAAGTCCATTCACGTTGTAAACACCGCGCTGTGGTTTTACATAAGATAGTAGTGATTAAAAAAAAAACTATTTACAACATGTAGACAATCGACACTAAAAACGTCTTTTGTGGTTTGTTTATACTTAATGAATAGCCAAGTAACTGCAACCACAATTTCTTTGTGACCTGTTCAAACTTGTATTCTGACTTCCAGCCACAGTTTTCTCAGGAAAATCTCTTCGTCACCTTGTGTTTTGTGGGCGGAAACCATCCGTGTGGCTGATTGACATTAAAACATGTCACTGCAGTGGTTTGTTTGAATGGTATTAAAATGTGTTGGAAAAAAGTACTGCGGAAATGTTTTTATTGGTACCAGTTATTCAAAATAACTATCATTTTTTGTCTGATTTCTTGAAACTGCATATATAAAAAAAAAAAAAAAAAATCTCTTCTTACCTAAGTGACATTAAAAGTGTTTGAAGGAGGATTGTGTGAAAAGACATCCACTAAAATAAGTAAATCAAACAGAGGTGCATGTTCTATTTTGGCAAGGTTAACCATCAATTTATTTTTATACAAAATACAAAAAATGTGTGTCACAATATCTGCGTACACGGGTTCAAAAAGTACTCCACACACACATACAACATATCAAAGTTTTTGTCAACATCCTTCCTGACAGATGCGTGTAATATATATACATACCCATGTGTTGCGTCTCTGCGTGCTCGGCCCAAATAAATCTGCCGGGAGTCATCATTCCATTAAAAACACTCCACGTCCCTCCAGGGATTTTGTCGAACTTTACTTGCTTTGTCTTGCAGACGGTTTAAAATGTTCTGAACACTTCGTGCTTGTGAAAAGTCTCTAAAATGTTTCGTAAAAACCTTCCTGACATTTAGTAACGCTGCCATACACCCATGTACAATTGTTTTTCTTTTAACTGTTCGGGGTTTGAACAACGTGCCGATAATTCTGTCATTTTCCCCAATAAATGACTCAGTTTGAATGAACGGATTTAGTTGTGTTGTGTGAAGTGCGTTTAAAAAAAAAAAAAAAAAATCGCATTGTAGACGCACACGAAAAACGTGTGTACAAATGTTGGGGAGCGATGGAGTGAAAGGATTCTAAACCGACCCCTCACTGATGAGACACTTATGATAAAATATTAACTCAGAAATGAATGAATGGCAGATGAATATTGCAAACGCGTACATGTTTCTGCCCGGCGACCTGCTCTCACTTTGTGTACACTTGGAACAGTCTCGCTCGTCTTTTTCACTCTCAGCCACAATAAGGGTAATGCTGAGGAGTCTTTAGTGTAAAAACAAGGTATGGACGGAGATTCTTCCAAAGAAAAGTGCCAAACGGAACAACTTTCTGCGTTACAGCGTTACGGATGAAGCTTCTCAATCTTAACATGGAGTTCTTGCAATGGTCGCCACTGCATTAAGCATTGAAATAGACGCAGGGATCTTTCCTTGCCCATGCAAAAAAAAACAGAACATCAAAAGCAAAGGCAGAGTGAGATTGAGTCAACCAGGTGAGGAAGAGTCCCTAATCTGATGAATATTATCAAACTTGGAAGACATTTGCAGACTGGTAAAATCACAAGAATCCAAATACAGCAACATTAAAACTTGGTGAAAAGAACTTTCTTTTCAAACTTCGAACTAGGGTCATTAAAATATTGAGATCAAATTCCAGTGGGTCAATCGTGTTAGACGTGTGTGACTGTCGCCATGTGGTGACCAAACCAAGCAAACCCGTCCCAGGATAAGGTGCGTCCCTCGTCAGCCTCCACTTCTCTGGTGCGGTTTCGCTTCACTTGCAGAGCGGCTTCTGAACCTCGAACAGCAGAGGATAGACCTGCTCCACTGCTGTGGCCACATTCTGCACATTTGGTCCTGAGACAACAGCGAGGGGAAAAGGGGTCAAAGTTGGTTTTGTGTGTGTGCCTGCCGCTCGCTGTCGGCCAGCATCCCTTCTGTTTTGTATATTTTTTAACAAAAACCCTGTCTGCTTTGAGCGGCAGGTTTTTGTCAGAAACTGCTTCACAAATCAGTAACTAAAGGCACGGCACACTATTCCTGAATTTTCCACGTGTTTTGATGTGCTTTTTGTGTATGTGCTTTTTAAAAAAACTTAGAGGAAGAATATGAATTTCTTTTCTTTTTTTCAACCTGGCTCCTAGGATAGTGATCTTGGCACCTTGCCATCTAACGAGGCGGGCAGACAGAACAAGACCTCCTTGTGTGCATCGAGTGACGCCTGAGAATTCAGTGTACCATACAAAAAAGGGGTTAAACTATTTCATTGCAGGCTGGAATTCTTCAAGGAATTGGGTTATACGCAAACCTCTTTTCTGGTGCGAACAGACATTACGAAAACATGACCTCAATCTTTTAAGCTGTGTGTGAAGGAGGCTGTGAAAGTTTTGGTATGAAGGAGGAGATACCTGTAACGGTGAGGCTGCCAGTAGAGAACACTTGTATGGTCGCCTTTAGATGTTTGATCCTGTACGTAGCAGCAGGATGGAGCTCAGGCTCATAGCTGGTACACACACACACACACACACACACACACACACACATGGTTAAGTAGAATCAACATAGAAACAATAGGAAAACACGTGCAAATATATTGTTAGGATTGTAAGTAAGGATCTACAACCATCAACTGATGACAATAATTCATTTCTCGCCTGCTGTGCAGCGTCAAGGCTGCAGACTTGTGCTTCCCACCACTAGAGGTCGCCATCCACACGCACAGGAAAATCCTTTCAAGAGGCTCACTGTTCTGTGCATGGACTTATAAACTCTTCACCAGGGGTGTGAAACTAGTTTTCCCAAAGGGCCACATAATAGATTAACAATTCTATTGAGGGCCAAGACATAAGGTAACTCGAGTTTTGGTCAATAGGAATCATCTTCTGGCAAAAAGCAGTTTGGTTGTTTGTTAACATGATTTTTAAAAGCTGCTGTTCCTCTGTGCCATTTTATCTTTACCAGCTTTTGTCTAGAAATATGGATCACATTTTTCAGATTCAGTAAACAACTAAATACGTAAAACAAAAAAAAAAGCTGTATTTCTCATTAATCATCTTTTTCCACTAATTTTGTAAGTTTGCTGTCAATCGATTAAAATATTCGAATTAGTTAATTGCACAATTTCTGTAATTAATTTCAATTAATTGCATTGTTTTTCTACTGAAGACTGAAGCCTATAAAGGATATTTATTCAGGGAAAACCACAGAATAAACGTGGACTCAACACACAGGCTATATTTAATTTCAGACTATTAACTACTACTGTCTTTTTAGCTTTGTGTGAATGTTAAATATATTATCTAAATAATATAAACATACATTAATTAATTAAACATCTAACATGAATCTGGGTTTTGTGAGAGTGCAGGTCCACCACTGACAATTTGAATATTTATATAAACTTATTACATGACAAAGTGGCAATAATACACTGTAATATCCACTCAGAGACACATACACGCACACACACACTCACACAGACACATGCTCACACACACATATACATGAGCGGACACGCGCACACGAACACACACTCGCGCACATCCAGTGCACAGGAGAGTCAGGGAAACAGAGAAAGAGGAGACATTAATATTTTACCTGCAAGTATTTCCTCCAGCTTTAGCAGTTTAAAGTGAAACTTTCTGTCTCAATAATATTATTTCACTCGTTAACGTGCTGCTCGTTAGTCACGGTGCTGCGCTCATCAGCTGCAAAAGCAGCTTCTCCGTAAAGGGAGTAAAAAAAAAAAAAACTAAAAAAAAAGGAAATAAACCGGAAGTGAACAAATCGCGTTAATTTTTTTGAACAAGTTAAACGTTTCAAATCAATTAATTTGATTAACGCGTTCTTTTTGACAGCACTAATAAATATAGATTAAAAAAACTAATAAAAACAAGAATTAGAGGAAATGTTACTTGACTCAGTATTCTGCAGACACCCGGCGGGCCGGTCAAGCAGAGCTAAAGGTTAATCCATCAGATTTCATGCATTAATACATGAAAAATGATCTGTAAATCTTTTCTGCATGTGCCTAAGATGACATTTGTTCATTTTAGGATTTTATATTGAAGGGTTTTAAAACTACTGTTATATTGTTGGGAAAATAAATAAACTGAATTTTCCATAAAATCTTCATTTAACCTTTTTTTTTTATTTGTGTTTCTTTAAGTAAACGTCTTTCAGTGCCCAATAAGTGCTAAACTAGTTTGATGTATACCGGTAATTATTGTCAGATGAGCAGTAATGATTATGAGACAGAGAGTTACTATAATATGACGCTATTGTGAAGTGAAACTAATATTTATACTGATGTATGTTTTTTTTTATTGCTCCATGAATACATTATATATGTATGTTATATAATCTATGCAAATAATATTTTGCATTAATAACAATGATAGCACATTATACATTATTTACCTATTTGGATAGAATATTAATTGTATACTATTAATTTACAATTTTAAACACTGACACAATATAATATATAAGATGAATGTGTATTGTTAAGACTCCAGTTTGATTATTTTATATAAATAACTCATTACATACATTTTTATTTTTCTTGAATATGAATATCTTTTATGAGATTTTCATCATGTCTCATATGTATTTTAGCTCGATTGTCATAAAGGAAATGTGTTTATTTGTTAAGTACCATGTTGTTCCTTTATCATTATTTATGTGTTAAATAGTAGCAAATATGACAACAAAGAATGACTGATTGTGAATCCTAACTGCACTGCTCACCTTTAACCTCAGCTCATGGCTCGTATTTGATGAACAGAACTGTCTGGAGCCAGATGGGTTGTTTGGTCTTTTGCCAGCCAGTAGCATTGACTGCGCAGTCTAGAGTTTATATATGTCTATGGTTCCGTGGAACACTGATTTCAAATTATCAGGTCTTATTAAGAGTTTGCTAGTCTAAAGCCACGGAGGATTGGATCACCTGGCAATGGGCCGGTTCTTCTTTGTGAAGTCTATAAGACGGATGGCGAAGGGCATGGAGCATACGGCCAGCACATTCACAACTTTGAAGGCTGAAAATCGAACCTGAACACACAGACAGAAAGACAAATATCAATGTTTGGATAGCTACATAGATTTTCCTTTTCATAACTAAAGATAAACTCTTTCTCTGGCTTCAGTGCAGCATCTTCCAAAGGTTCATTTACGCTGCTGCCAATCACTGCAAACCCATTTAAATTGTTTCTTCATATTCTGTCATTTGCAAGTGTTGATCCTCAGTGTGACGGAGCTGGGTTTGACTCCTGTTTGAGGCATCAGCAACATCCGGTGTAAAATCTGAGTAAAGTGACAAGTGAAGTACACAGTGCAACTTGCACTAAGTTGCTGTGACGGCCCCTGAAAAGGGGATCAGCTAGAGACGGTACCACTTTACATCATGTACTGTGTGCGACTCAAGACTAGAGTGAAGGTCACTCACTAAACTTTAGAGTCAGACATGTTTCTGTTTCAGGTTTCAAAGGGAAAAGTGTCCTCTGTTAATAAAGCAGGTACATATTCTCACCTTGAAGCCTAGTTTCTGCAGACAGCGTGCCAGCCTGCGAGCGCCCTGCTTTGCCTCATCCTCACTGAAAACGAGAGGGCGGCAACACGACTATGTTACACATGTTGAGAACAGCATGTAAAATACACACAGCAACAAACTGAGTGACTCTTAATCACTACAAGCGTTAATACACAGTAGATTGACTTGCAATCAGTAATCATTTTTAGCACAAATATCAGAAATCTACCTGTAGCAAGAGAGATAAATAGTAACGTCTGATAGCAAATAGGGGAAAATTATTGGCAGTGAGTGATGATATTTTCCAGGACGGCTTTGGTCAATAGGCCTTATGTTTGACACTCCTGCATTATATCTTTATGCCAAATCTCAGTTTGTGTCCGAGTGTCCAGGAATGTATTTTGTGTGGAGATTATTTACCTCGTTGCACCTGTGCAGATGATTTTCCCTGAGGACCAGATTGAGGCTGTTATCTTGGGTTTACGGAGTTTCATCAGGACTTTCTGAAAATAAAACCATTGACAAAAATATCAGCAAAAAACTGACACGTTATATGAATAGGAATGAAAAACAAAATTCCTCTTCCGCTAGACTTCAGCATCCTTACCCCAACTTCGGGCTTGTAGATGACATTGGTTCCCTCCAAGGCAATGGTGCGCAGGTTAAGGTGGCACCTGGTCCTAAAGGTGGCCACCACATTGGTGATGATAATATCAAGAGCCTCGTCATTGTTGGAATCCATGAGGAAGTGTGTGGCGTGGTAGGAGGACCACCGGGGCTTTCTTTTCACACATTCATCACCACATGCTTCAACACCATCATTTCATGGATGACAAGGAGACTCAACTGAGCAAAGAAATGTAAAAAAACGACAACAGTTTCATTAGATTTTGTCTCAGAAAAACAACTATAAAACTAGAATTTTTTTAAAACACCTTGCACAATGCTTAAGCAGTTATGAAATGCAATATTTGTACATAATTTCAAAATAGTTTGGATTTAAGTACAATGGGTGATCACTGAAAGGATGACAATACTCCTGCAATTATTTCACACCTAGTGGCAATTTAAAGGTCACCAATTAACTTCACTGAAAGTACCCACATGTAAGCTGGAAGGTCAAACTACTGAAACAAAGACTGGCTTCCTGGATATCAAGTGACTCTTAAATTGTTAATAACAATCTTTCCTCAGAACTTTACAGAAACAAATCACATACATTTAAGGTAAACTAGTGGATCTTTGAGTATGAACCAACACATACAGCTACAATATTGAGGAGGGGATTTGACACCAAAGAAAATTCAACATGGAGATGTTAAATAGTGAAATATTTATACAAATATATCAAATCGAGGAAACACGTATGAATTTAAAATGTTGATCCTCTGGGATTGATACAGTATTTCTATTCTAGTGACAGCACACTTTAACAGCTCAGTTATAACCGCAAGCATGCGTAACAAGTATTAAAAAAAAAGAAGCAGAAATTCAGTCAATCATCATGAAAACGAAAATCCCACTGAATTATATATTTCTTGCATTAATATCGATGCGTTGCATCGGTGCTACCAAATATGTCCAACAATACGACTTTCAACAGTTTGTCATAGAATAAGAAAGCACGATTGGAATTTTTTTACCTATATAGGCAACATTCTCGTAGAAATTAATCATCAATGAGAAGTCTGAGCCTAATGTTGTGAAGCTCCCCGTTCGCTAGCAACAAAGAGGCAGTAATGAATGAAAAGTTGTTAGCTCCGCTTGCTAACGGCTAACGGCAGCCGACACACTAAGGACGAGGAAGTTCCTTCATTTAAACTGTTATTTGCGTTTTAATGACAATATCGTGAGTCCGAAACGCTCGTTAAAGGTCTTCCAACGCCTCTTTAGCAAGCTCGGTATTATTACTCTGATAAACTAGCCCGGATAATGAAGGAATTGTTGACAAACCGCTTCCTTCGCAGACAAGCGAGCAGGAAACATGCTAACATCCGGCTTTGTGTTTTTCAAAATGAAAGACACCGGAACTTCACCATATCACTTCCAAAAATATAAGCGCAATACGTTATGGGAGTGAGAAAAAAAATCCAAAATTGAATAATCCGTGATCATATAAATACTAATCACGGACCCAATATTAAACAAGTGCAGGGTGTGTAATAATGATAATCTGACCAAGGTATGTTTTGTTAGTTTGATTTGTAGGCAAAATCCACACAATCAGAAACAAAAAAAAACGGGTTGTCTTATTGTGTCATTTCAGGCATAGCTGTAGCACTTCACATGTGTACAATCACATACTGACCAATATATATATTTAGGGCAATTTAGAATCACCAGTTGACCTCACATGCATGTTGTTGGACTGTGAGAGGAAACCAGAATACCCTGAGGAAACCCACACAAACATGGGGAGAACATGAAAGCTCCACACAGAAAGGCCTTCACAGAAAGAACCCAAGGCCTTCTTGCTGTGAGGGGAGAGTGCTAACCACTTTGACACCGCGTGGCCCGATCATAAATAATCATAATTCATTTTAATTTAATTGTCTTTTTTAATGTGATACAGTATTTCATTTTTTCTCTTTTTTCTTTCTTTCTTTCTTTTTTTTTTTTTTTTTTGCTTCTCTTTCTTTTTTTCTTTTTTTAATGTGATATCTCAAAAGGTGGTGCAGTTCGTGCTCTCTTCTCACTGCAAGAAGGTCTGGGTTCAAATACCAACTGTGCATTTCTGTGTGGAGTTTGCATTTTCAATTCAATTCAAGTCAAATTTATTATCATATTGTATGATATCGTATAATCTCGTCTCCTCTCGTCTCGTCTCGTGTTATCTTATCTTATATTATTTAAAAATGCATTGTTTATAGTAGCTTAAAACAAATATCAATTGAATCAGTTCATCGTCTTGGAATTAAACAACAAATCTAAGTCAACAATATTTCAGCTCAAACATCTGCTGCATGTTTTTTAAGAAGTGTCTATTTAATGTGAAAGTGGAAAGTCAAGTCATGTATTTATGTGACCCAAAACATCTCTTCAGTTTGATCATTAAACAAAATTTCTTTCTTGAAAACAAGAACAACACATATTTCTAAAACATTATATTTTATTTATGATTTCAGTTTTTCTTTTTTTCTAGAGATGTGAGCTCATTCTGAAATACTTCGTCATCGTCATGGTTTTGCCACAAAATGTAAAATAAATTAATTTGATTGAGTATTCAAAATACTATTAATGTTATTTAGTAAGTAAGGGTTAAAAGATTTGTTGTTGCTCAGATGTGCCAATATGGCATTTAACAGGCTTGAGTTAACACAACTCTAAGACAACTGCATGTAACGTTTTTATTATTTATGATGTATTACCTTTTAAACTATGTGGATTAGTGACATCTCCATGGAAAATGAGCACATCTGGAACAGTAAATGCTCCTCAGGAAACTCTGGACAACCAACAATAGAAGAGAAGGAGCGAGATGTGAGAGGCGGCTGGGAATGTTTGTGTTATCAACCAGAGAAATTACAGCCGCTCCCGTGACTCATGAATGAATATCATCAATGATGGTTGTTCTGAAGTGTCTGTGTGCTGCCTCTTTCTACAGAAACGGTCACCTTTATGTAGCCCCATAATGACGTCATGAACATTTGCACCGATTTGACTTTTTGGGCTCTTTTGATTTGCTGTGTTTTATGTAGCTTTGCACAAACACTGCCTGAATGTTCAACTGATAAGCTTGACATATTATCTTTATGAGATAAAATTGCTCAACTAAACACAGCCCATATGTGCATGTGCAGATATTTGTTTGTGTGTGTTAATATCCATAACTTATTGCCTGCTTATGAGCATTCCTGCATCGAATGCTGTAACGACGCTCCTCTGCTTAGACCGCTGCAAACACTTCTCCCGCCTGGCCCGCTCCCAAACCAAACTGAAAAATAACTTCTTCATGATTCAGCTTTGTTGTTATTGTTCTTCCTCCCTGGTTACCAAATTGTCTCTTTCCTCCTTTCATTAAATCCTCCGGGGTTTCTCCCGCTGAAATATAGCCTGGTAATTCACATCCATTCTGCAGAAGAGCCTTGTTCAGATGTCCCGAGCTGTTTACTATAAAGGTTTAGATTTAGAGCAGGTTAGGAAAGTCAGACCACTCGCATTGATGGCGTGCATGTGTTTGTGGGACGGCTGACGCAGGGCGCAGGAGTATGTTTACAGTTTGCTGGTCTGCATATCACTGGGGCAGCTTCTTCCCAGGGGAACAATGCTCTTATTCTCATTAGGTCATAGGATTCAGCATGTAAACCCACAGATGAAAACACTTACTCCTTAAGAGATGCAAATATGTCAGAGAATAAATAGACTGTCCATCTCTTCAACTGTGTGCGTGTGCGTGCGTGCGCGCATGTGTATGTGTGTGTGTGTGTGTGTGTGTGTTTGTGTGCAGAGTAAAAGATTAATTAATGTTTAATATTTCTCGTGATATGTGTGTAAACACAGTTTTGATTTAAATTTTAGATGTAAACATTGTGCATTAAAACAATTAGGAAGTTTAAGGCTTTCTGTTTCCCTTCAATAAACACAAAACAAAACAATTAGCACAGTCAGATGTTTTATGTTGGATGAAACAACATTAAACAAGGATCATTGGAGGCTATAATTCTATCCATCCCTTTTTTTTCCCTCGGTAATTCTTTATTCAAGTTGGGGTTGTGGGTTGCTGGAGCTTCGTAGAATCCTAGCTGATGATGAACAAAGGCAGCTTACACACTGGAGAAGTCATCAGACCTTCACAGAGGAAACACAGAGAGGCAAACACCCACATGTATTCACCAATTAACCTCAAGTGCAAGTCTTTTGACTGTGGGGGAAAAAACACAAATAAAACATGCAAACTCGACATGTGAAGGTCCTCAGGCCTGACCCAGAGTCGAACCATTGACAATCTCACAAGAAGGCTACAGCGACAAAAACAACATCAACGTGCTGATTAGCTACTGAGGACAAGCTGCTGATGTGGGAAACGTCTGTGGGCCACATGCAGTCAGTTAGGGCTTAGAAATCAACAGAAAATGAATGCTTGGGATACATTTAATACAAATGCTTGGCACCTTCACTCACCTTCTTTGACAGAATGGAGGCTCACAGTACAAAAAAAAGACGACTCTTCAGTAGAACAACCACTGTTAATATAACATGTACAGTAAGTTCTGACATATCATTTGCAGTAAATGTTTGGTTAGTCTGAGGAGAATAGATTGCTGTGGCAAAATGCATTTAGCAATACAGGAGCTTGATTTAGAATGTTTTTTTTTTTTTTTTTATAAAATGGAGTTCAGCTTAAGGATGATCCTTCCACAGCAGTCATAGTTTATTATGTGACTCTATAAAAATGATTGCCCTCCCCTGGTCCACATGATCTTGGTTTCTTTGAATAGTAACTACAAGGTCACATAACTTAGTCCAAAATCTCAGAAGAATCTCCATGAAAATCTCATCAAACATCCCTTCCTCCCTTTAGACTTTTCATTGTTTTCCAAAAACATGTTTTCTTGAGCGGGTCATGTCGGCAGATGCGCGTTTGCAGAGATATGCTGCTAGAGCGCTCTCTCTCTCTCTCTCTCTCTCTCTCTCTCTCTCTCTCACTCTCTCTCTCCCTGTCTCTGCTGCCTGTTGGTTCGGACCCCAGCGTTGTGTTTATGTTGGGCGTACATCACAGGCCCATTTCAAAAGGACCCAGAGCGAGGTGAAAGCCTTTTCCCTTTTCAAGAGTGTTGTAAAACTGAGATATGTCAGCGCATGCTTCGTGGGAACTCTGTGTGAAACTTTCAAATGTTTACTGGTTTCTCTTTTGGAAAAAAAACACACAACAGAATGATCATGTTGGATACGATGGAACCAAAAGCTAGAAGAAAATAATCAAGGGCAATTGAATACATTTATTCCTTTCCTAAGTGTCTACTTGCATGCACTAAAGGTGAGTGTTTGTATGTGCAGCAGGGATGGATAGTGTGTGAGCGAGCCGTATGGAGGGAATCCTCTGGTAGTGCTGCTCCGAGGTCTCTCAGTGTAAACAGAGACATGGGAACGGCCGAGCCTGTTTACATCAGCTCCGTTCTTACGGGGACCAGTCAGCCATGCAGGCATCAGTGCCACAGCCAAGGCGCTGGCTCTCCAGCGCACGAGGTCACCTGTTTACAGACACTGAGAAATATTTATAAGAAGCTTTGTAGACGCATTCACATGCATGTTGTCATTAAATTAAAAAAAAAAAAAAGTCCAATAACAGTTTTTTCTTATATGAAATGAGGATTGATAAAACAGGAATAACACATCACAGTTGCGCAACCGCCTCTGGTGGTCCAGTCCGCCACTCATTTTAATCTCAATGAACATAAAAGCAGAATAATCGAGACCCAAAAAAGAAAAATTGAACAATAAGAAGTTTCCACTGATAATACATCTCCAGGAGGTGAGACCCAGCTCATGCAGACAGACAATCACTCCAGCTCTCTCCGAGCCAGATTTACAGCTGTAACATTAACACACCTGCAAAAATGTTATGGTATTCCCTGCTGAGCCATGTTTAGACTAGTTCTGCAGAAGGATGACATTGCCATCAGCGTTATGTAGTGCAACTGGAGTGCACAGAGAAAACACCTGCTATTTAGAGGAGAAAGGTGGAATAATGATGCAGCGGGAACACAATGACATGTGAGTCTGTGGTAGGTCAACACATTGAACACGCTGCAAATAGGTTTTTTTCTGGTGTAAAAGGTCATTTTGATTCCATTTCTGCAAACTGCCAATTTTTTGTATTCAAAACTGCTTTCATTTGG
>OMNM01011494.1:3720-15076 GCA_900302745.1 Parablennius parvicornis | reverse complement strand
AAGAGGAATATATACGAGCACACATCTGCAACCACCAGCATCATGTCATTGTGCAGGGCTTTTGCCTCACTGTCATGTCGTAACTCTCTCGGCTTTCTTGGCTCTGTCGGTCGCTGCCTGCACTCCGCTAGCGTGGTCAGTGTTGGAGCTTTCCTCTCTTTGGCATATCAGCCCCGTCGCCTCCTGGTGCTGCCGCTGGCCCATTTGCTGTCGTGGTGCTCCTCGTCCGTCCACTGCCACCCTCTGGCCTCTCTCTCACAGTTCTTCCTAGTGGAGGGTTTGTGATACTATACTCGGACTGTCACACTCTCTGGCTTCCGCTCCTCCCAGTGCTCTTTCTTTGTGGAGTCTCTCAAGTCCTGATGCTGATTGGTCCCTGGCCCCTTGGCCGCCAGAATTATTGGTCTGTTTATGAAGGAGGGGAAAGTGCTTCACTGGTACAGATTATTGAGATTTATTGAGATTATTGAGGTACTACTGGGCCCACCATTTTGGATGTTCCTTGATGGTAAACAACACGTAAAACAAAGCCACACTTAAGGTATAATTTCATCAGATATTAGAGACGATGGGCATCTATTGTGTCGCTGTATGCTGCACTAACAGCAAGGAAACCTGTCCATGCCTCTCATTTTATGGTTTCCCTGCTGACCCTGAGAGAAGAGAGAGGTGGAATGCAGGAGAGAAGACTGAGGGACAACTAGGTACTCCAGACTCTGCAGTGCCCATTTCATATCAGGAAGTTCGTCTCTCTTGTTCCAGTCTCAAACTGTGGTCCAGAGACACGGAGGAGAATAACTTCTGCTCCAGGCCAAAGCTGTACTCAGCTTCGGGGTGAACTCCCTCGCTCACAGCAGTCAGGAAGCAGGACACGGGACTTAGTTTTGGGCATTTATTTGCCATTAAACTCTAAACATGTGCAGCTCTTTGTATCTAAGCGAGACCTGCTCTGATCGCCCTTCTCTCACCGTTCCTCCAACACACTTGCTCGCTTGCTCAGGTTCACTTGTAAAGCAACCTGCGCACCCAGCCTCTCTTAAAGAGGCCACACACACACACACACACACACACACACACACACACACACACACACACACACACACACACACACACACACACACACACACACACACACACACACACAGATAACAAAAGTTTTATTGAAATGTTTTCTTCCAGTGTATGTGGCAGTGCCGTAAAAGAACTAATTTTGAATGTCAGTACATCACAGCGTAGGAATGTTGTTCAACGAACATCTGTGGGGAAAAAAAATGTGTCTATTGGCCTAAGTACTCAGTATCAGTATTGGTAAATACTCAAATCCAAATACTCATACACTACTCATTTTGGGAAAAAGTGGTATACGTGCATCCCTACCAGTAATAGTAAAAATCTAATAATAAAACCGTGAGTCAGATATAAATACAACAAAAAATATAGGTCAAAGGTTAAATATGTATCACATGGTGCGGGAGGCCAGGCAGTGATCAGCACTGCGTTTGGCAAAACAGGTTGTCATTTTTATGTTGAGACAACGAGGGGTGTTTTGTCACAAGCTGCTGAAAGTAAGTAAACAAGTTACTTGTAATCTCAATTAGTTACTTTCAAAAACAAGTAATCAGTAAAAGTAATGAAGTTACTTTTTTAAAAAGTAACTAATAATCAATAATATTACTTTTTTAAGGTAGCCGTTGCAACACTGGTTGTAAATGAATCGGCATAATATCGCCAACGCCGTCTTGGTCCAAGTTATATTAAGTTTTTCACTGTAAATTCAGGACTTGGTTCAGCAGATGCACCAAACAACTTAAAACCTTTTTCATCAAAATCAATATGACATAAAATTAGTCCAAAAAAGATTAAGTGCAGTACGCTCTGTTACCTTTTAGCTTTTTTCCAGCTAAAAACTAATTTCTTGTGTTAAAAGCATTTTCACTAAAGTGTGAACATGGCGTTCTAGAACTTTCCTGAGGTGGTGGAGCTAAAGCACAAAGCCTCTGGGGGACAAGAGAATGCCTTTTCCCTGTCCCAATTTCTAATGAAATTACCAACTGTATTAGTAAAAGATGCATTTTTAGATCTGGGTCTATTGTTTATGAAATAGAAACAAATTAGGAAATAAGTAATAAATGTACCAGTTATGATTTGATGACAATATATGAGAAATGACTAGATATTTCTAAGTGAACAGCTCAACTTTTTATTGCCTGCTGGTCTCGACAGCTGCGAACAATAATTGGGAGTCACACTGTGGTTAAAACTCTGTGATTCATCCACCCTTGCACTGAAGGCAACGTTGGCATTTTCTCGCCGCAGCCATATTACTTTAAAGATATCTGAAGTATTTATGTCATAACGTCAGTGTCTTTAATCTGTGCAGCTTTTGACGTTCACGTCGGTGTTGATTCATGTGACAGCCTTTATTCTGGCGTGTTGGATTCACTGTAATCTGGCGCTGGTACACTGTGGCTATCGCACATTCAGAATGTCCATTTTCTTTTGGCTGTGACGTAGATAAAATGATGCCGAGGCAGTGATGATATTGTGATGCTGGTGAATCCAAAGAATCACCCCCAGCTCTCGGACTTATCACCCTCAGCTTCATGGTGCCTGTGGAACACAAACTGAGAAAAAAAAAATGTCACGTTTAAGTCAAGATTCATGGCTTTTCTTCATGTTTGGACTGTTTATTATTCCATGAATTGACCTGAGTTCGTTGCAGCTGTGAGTGTGATGTGGAGGTGAGGAAGCCGGCTCACTGCCTGAGCTGCCTGAATCAACCTGTTTTTCACATTGTAATCGCTGTGACGACAAACTGAGAACAAATCCTCCTCTGTGTCTTTCTCTCCTGTTTTGTGTTCAGCCTCTAAGGAGTCGTCTGTGGACTTCATACTTGAGGGGAAATCCTCGTTCATAGGAGGTTTATCTGTTTGGGATGCGACACTTCATCTGTCTCTGCTGAACCGGAGGATGACGGTGGCGCTAAAAGGAAGTCAAACTTGCTATGCTGCACTTCTTTTTTATCCCTTCTCTCTTCAATATTGTCTCTTCAGAATGACTTTTGTAGCAAAATGTGGTGTAAAATGGGACTGAAAACCTTTTTTTTTTTTTTTAAACAAGCATCAAACATAATTAATTCCCAGTAATGTAAAAAAAAAAACTGTTTTGTGTAAGACAATACTCCATATTTTATAACTGTTTGGTGTAAAATATTTATCAAGATTTGTAACTTATTTTTATACATAAATTCTTGTGTACTGTGGATTTTTGTGAAGGTTTTGAATGAAACCGTATTTACTGTGATAATATATGTTAACTGTTACCTGTAGGACTATTGGAGAAACATTTGGTTGTAAATATGTGGTATTTGACATAATGATCCTATTTATACTTAATGAATGCAGTACTGTTAACTGAGTGTATGACACAGGCCTCACCTGTGTTCAATGCAAGTGTTACAGGAGCAATAACTCCACTGTGTCAGTGGGAGGACAGTGAACAACAAATTATCAACAATATATATGATTGTATGTCTTTTTTCTGTTTAGATATCAAGATGCAAGCAGAGTGTGACTGTTTTGAGTTTTTCCTCCCCTCCAATTGCGCAATGGCATTGAAACTGATTTTACCCTCTCGGCCGAACACATCTGCTTTCTCACTGATTGGTGCTGAATCACCTTCATGTCTTCACTTTCCAAAAACAATATTTCACTAAGATAGCTGGTCTCACTCAGTTTGATGTAAAAGTGCAATGTAAATGCTATCTGCCTCACTGTAGGGGGAAGTGTTGAGGACATGGGGTGCTCCTGATTTAGATTACGTCTGTTTTTATCAAAATGTATACAAAAGATAAGAGAGTTAAGATAACATATATCTTTATTGTCATTTTACAAGTCACGTCTGTATGAATCTGCCTCTCATCCACAGCAGTGCTGGAGATAAATGCATCACTCTGACAGACATGCCAAATCAGCAACCGTCAAAAACATTTGTACAATCATAAATACTATAAGAATAAATATGTGCATCATATAAATAATATATCCATAAAAACAGCTCAGAAAAATACTGTGCAGAATAAACAGAGCATGCTAAAATGACTCCAGTAAAGTGACTCAGCAAAGTGAGTCATTTACTCATTTGGCTCAGTGTACACTAATTTCAACTATTGCTTTATCATATAAACTGTTGTTGAGTCTGATAGTGTGTAACCGCAGCACCATGAATCTCCTGCCAGAAGGCTGCAGCTCACACATGGTCCTGGGCGAGTCAGGTTCCTCAGGATGCTGCGAGCCCTGTGGGTTCTAAGAGGACCTCCAGAGACTGAAGGGTGTGGCCAATGGTTTTTTGTGTTATTGACCCTTTGTAGTGCTTTCTTGTGTGCCACAGTGCAGCTGGAGAACCAGAGATGCAATAAGACAAGACTTATTAAGTTGACTCTTAAGTTGGTCCTTCTGAGTATTCTCAGAAAGAAGTGCTTTAGAACCTTCTTGACTGACTCTTTGGTGTTAGAGCTGCATTAGAGGTCTGCGTCATTGTGCACACCCAGGAACTTGAAGCTGGCCACCCTTTCCACATCCTCCCCATTGATGCAGATCAGTTGCAGCTCAGACCTCCTGTTCCTGAAGTCAGCAATCAGTTCTTTGGTCTAGAGGTGTTGCAAGTTGTTGACCTAACACCACTCCAGTAACCTCTGAACCTCGTCCCTATATGGCCATACCGCCTTATGTATGCCCGATCCCGTCTGATCTCAGAAGCTAGGCGAGGTCGGGCCTGGTCAGTACCTGGATGTGGGGCCTGAGGGAACACCAAGAAGCCTAGGTGAATGCAGTGTGAGTGGTTGGTTGTGGTCTCAGCAGCCGATGGCGCAGATTGGCAGCTTTGCTTCCGTCAGTCTACCACAGGGCAGCTGTGGCTACATAAGTAGCTGACCACCATGATTGTGGAGCGAATAAATAATGCAACGTAAAACGTATTTCAGTGTCCTGAAAAGTGCTATATAGAATCTGTGCAGTATTATAATCTGTCTCTTTATTGTTGGAGATGAGCACCACACAGGCTGATGTGTAAAAAAGAGGACCCAGCAAACATCGCATTGGGGAGCCAGGTGGGAGGTGGTAGTGTGGAGCGCTTAAGCAATGATGTCCTCTGTGGAACTGTTGGCTCTGTGAGCAAATTGACGTGCATCAAATATTTGTGGGGGGCCGAACATGATATGGCGTCCGACGATATCCTCTAAACATTATATCAGGTCTCAGAACAATTGGTTGGTAGTCGTTGAGGCTACTGATGGTAGTCTTCTTGGACATCTCTGATCCGTGTTTGGTGGCCGTGCTCCTGCTGAATCTCTGGGTGAGCTTGGCACACTCCCCCAGAGAGTTTCCGTCTAGACGGACCACCTCCAGTCAGTCCTCCTGCAACTTCCCCAAACCTTTCCCATATTCATAGCCCATCCTGAGCATGAGCTTGTATCTGATCCCTCTGGTGTGCGCCTTCCAGCCACCGAAGCTTGTGTTATTAAATGTTGCTTCAGGTGCTCCAACAGAGTCCATCACTGTTGCGTGTCCGCCAGTGTCTCCATCAGTAGTGTGGTTCAGGTCGGAGTTTAAGGAGATTGGGTCGTTTTCCCTCATAGGTGGGATAATGCTTTTGGTTTGGACCACGGTGTCTTGCAGCAGCAGCGAGTCACATTTCACCAAGTGGAAACTGCTGTCGATTGTGGTGCCAGATCTTGAAAACATAGGTGGACTTAACTTTATTCATGCTCACCAACAACTTTCTTTGTGCAGCGCTAAGTGCTGCTGCATATCAGACCCTGAATGTGACATCATGAGTCCTCAGCAGGGAACATACCTCTGCTTCGAGGTGCTTCTTGGTGCTTGTCTTGTTACGACCAGACGCTGTGGTGTAGCTCCTGCAGAGAGTCCTTCAAACCTTTAATACATACGTATGATTGTACGAGTGGACTTATCTTTTGGTTTATTAGTCAACTATCAGGCAGGCTCACATTCGCAATGTTTGTAACATAAAGTCAAAACTCACGGAGAGCCAGAGCGTAGCACCAGGAAATACAAAGAACACAGCAGATCGTAATGAGGCAGGATTTGCCAAACCTGTTGTTGATTCCACCCTTAGAGAAAGTGACAGTCTCGGATAGAAGTCAGCTAGAAGTAAACACAAATTAGCAGACAAGTGGGAATCTTTTGTAAAGCAGTGCAGAAATGTCCCAGTTTATGTTGTGAGACTTCAAACCAAAGATCCTTTACAAGACTTCATTGGGACCTGCTGTCGCAGAAATCGGCAGAAACCGAGAGATTCCCAAAAAACACTCGTAATCTTGATGATTTTATGTACACCTCATGTGAAAAGAATCTGGTTGTTGAAACTCCAGTTTATAATCATGTTTCTGAAGCAAAAACATCTTCGGTATGCAACCCAGAGCTCCAAATCCCTCAACTGTCCACTGTTGAGTAAAATCTCTTAGACTTGGCAAAAGTTCTCCAGTTGTTTCAGTGACGACAGCTTACGCCAACTGACTGAATGGAAGTAACCTACCTGATAAAAGTCGATATTAGAAATTAGAGACCATGGTAGTGGTGAGGATAAAGGGCATTTAAGGAAGTTTACCAGACATAAGCAACCTATAAAGAGACTGACTTACTCTGAACTAGGCAATCCATTGGTAATGATTTAGTCATTGTTTTGCAGTTTGTTATTGGAGACTTTGAATGAGTCTGGAGTGAAAGACTGTCCTTCAGTTCCATGGTTTAAAGATGCACAACAGTGTCCACCAGGACAGGAGGGGAGGCTGTAACCCGGCTTTGAATAAAGCACCGGAAAATAATTTTAAAAAGTGTGGATTGAATAATTTGAATAAATGTTTTTGTTGAATGACAATACTTAAAGATTTAGAACCCATCTAGTAAGCCCTTTAAAAATATTGAAGTCACACCGCCCCAAATCAAACTCCCTTTCTGCTCCTATAACTCTGTGCCAGGGTGAGCGAAGCTGCGCAGCGGTACGAACTCAGTGAGAAGTGGTTGAAAGTAACGTCATAAGACGTTTGAAATGCATTTCCCAAAACTCTGATTGTATTTCCACTCTTCTTGGAATAGGAGAGTTTAAGTGACGGTTTTGATGAGTCACATGTTTAGTTTTTTTGTTTGTTTTTCTTTTGTTTGTCAATTTGTGTAATGGATGTGTGCCGAGTGGAGGAAACGTAACAGCCATTTTACATTACTATCTGTCATTGTATTTCATGACGGTTTACTTTCACATAAACAGACAGGACGGACAGTTTTCAACAGATTCACCAACTTAACCTGCCTCCCACCACTTCTACTTCAGAATAACACGAGCTCTGTAAATTATAGTTGTTATAAGTTTATATCACTGCTATTTAAACACTTAAGAGTTATTGTGGAAAATTGTGTTTTCTACTCGTTGTTGCTTTTATATATGAAATGTGTTTGTAATAAAATCTGGGAAATGACTGCTGTGGATGAGGTTTTTGTACACATGAAGATATCAGATGGTGGAATCACATATAGATTCAATGCACACATCGTGGCACAGATACCACTCTTTATCTGTATGATGGCGTGACTGGTGTGGGTACTTGGCATCCGTCCGAGGAACGTCTTTGGCGGAGTGCCGTGGAGCAGCTATTTACCGACCGGCAGCGCAGAGCAGGACAGTACATACACAAGTATATACATGCGTACGTAACAGCTAAAATCTTTCCCCTCCTACACCACAATAATCAATACACCCTCACCCACATATCCAAACATTCACTGCACACACACCAACCCCTGAAAAAATCGGCTAATCTCCAATACACATAATGTACAATGTTCATGTTTCCTCCATAGAGGCCCGCCTGACGAGTGGCACACCCCAGCTAGACCTGCGGCAACAACATAGCTTCAATAAAGAAGTTAAAAATGACAATTGTGTGCAATCCCTTTCATATGCCCAATTTAGCCTTATCTTGATTAGGTTAGTGTTGATTAGGTTGTAGGGGACATTTAGTCTAAAAGCTACTTCCAGAACAGCTCCATTCACAACCACATTTATTCACTGTAAATGAAGTCAATACTTTTACTTACACACATTCATTTAAATTGTGGGGAGAATAAAGGAACACTACCTGGATAAAATCCACACAGATATGTTTAACACTTCATCAAACTATTTAACAGCCCAGTTGATTTAATATAGCTCCCCTAAGCCTATAGATGTTTCTAGTGTTTCTCCGTCATGAGCCTGACCTTTGTATGAACATGTTATACAGTAACATTAAAATCTGGCACAGTTACTGTGAGGTAATGATGTAAAGGATTTTGGGTCTTTTTTCCAAAATGGAGCTTGATTGTCTGATGCCTCACTGTGGTTGCAGAAGCTCTCACTTCATTTGAATTGCAAGCTGTTCAGGTTGACCTTCAAGTCATCATCATTACAGGGTAAGTGTTTTGTGTTTTATCAATATTGTGTGCAAAAATGTGTTTATTCCTTACTACAAAGACAAAAATAGTTCAGATGAAAGGTTATGGGTAATTAAGGGGAAAATAATGCTCTGTTTTTGCAGGGGGGAACTGGTAAAGTAGTTGGAAAGTTTCAATTTCCCAGTTTACAGCAGTTGCATGACAAAAAAGCCGCAATCAGCAGTGCCACTGTATAGAATAGAATAGGACAGAATAGAATAGAATAAACTAGATGAGTAAAATAGATTCACAGGGATCCCCAGGCTTCCCTGGGTAAAAAACTAAAACATTATTGCATGTTAACTAATATCTTGCAGCCTTGATTGAAAGGTATTTTACTCACTGGGAGGTGGGACCTTTCCCATATTCCTGTCACTGCTGAACCTACCATACCTGTCTGTGATTTTTATAGTTTGTCACAAAAATATCTAAATATTTGAGCTCATTCTAGCATGTTGAGAAATCCCAAATGTGACTGGATGACAGATTTAAAGCCATTGATAAGCAGGAGCGTCTCACTGATCATCACCGGCTAAATTCCAAGATTTCCTTTACTCACAGTGCAGGAAAGCTGAATCCAGCCATCAGCTGACAGTCACTTGCAGAACATTTGGCAGTGACAATCTTTGGAGTGGAGGCTAAAAACAGGAAGTCATGTTTGTTTTCAGATCGATACTGCTCAGTAGGAGTTCTTGTCTTTTTTGCAGTTATGTGCATTTTAGTGTGACATCCTCCTGCTTTTAGTTTCCCACAGCCCCCCCAGCCTTTAAACCACTCATTTCTTCTTCTCCTCTTCTAAATATTTGGCACTTTCTTTTTCCACGGTTGTTGAACTGCAGCAGGTAAAAAGGCTTTCGACTGCACCAAATAAAAGTTTTATCGAGCCCACATGTTCTGATGTCGCTGGGAAAGCACGCTTGCTCATATTCTTCTGAAATGACCAGGACGTGTTACTGTGAAGTTCCTCTATTGTTAATCACTCTGTTGAGTTTCCTCAGAGAAATCCCCCAAGCCATGGCCCTGACCAGGAAACCTTGGGTTTGATAGTGTTATAAAAGAGTTTATCTTAGTGTCAGTATCAATGATATTCAACTTTGGAAACATTTCAAGGCCTAATAATAACTACTTTTGTTGGACTGAGCATCCTTTTTTTTTTTTTTTTTGGTGCCTTTATGTCTCTGATGCGTTGCATTTCCAGCAGTTCCCACGAGTGAATATGTGCAGGATGTTTTCAATGATGTAATGAAGGTTGTTTCCAAGACCATGACTGCAGAGGCGACCTCAGTTGGAGTGAACAGATTGATAAAAAGACTGGCAGGCAGATTTAGAGAGGCCACAGTAGCTCTGCCTACAGACCCTAATCCTGCCTCAGACGGCTGTGAAGGAAACGCTGGGCTGCTTCCCTGAAGTGACATTTGTTCACTCAACCCTTGAGATGAGTTTGCCTCCTCCCCACCTCCTTCCTCTAAACTCCCAGTATGAAGGCGATCCCTTTTCCTCAGTTCCCTCTGGAAAATCCCAGACTAACTGTTTTTGTTTTGGATTAATCGCAGCATGTTTGCAGATGTGGAGTTATTCAGTCTTCAACATCGCTCTCATAGTAATGGAAGCTCTCCCTGTACTCTGACATCTGAACCCCATTAGGCCCTTCCATTTGTCATGTGTCACACTATCCCTAAGTGTTGGTTCTGTTGTCCTGCTGCTTCAAGCTGGATGCTCTCCATTGTCTGCGGCTCTGCTTGCACCCGGGCCTGAATCATCCATCTGAGTTTCTCATTGTGCACAAAACCTCGCCTTCGCTTTGGCTGCGTGCGCCGCTGTCTCAGGGAAGAATAGAGGCATTACATCAACAAAAAAAGTGATGAGCTGCTGCTGTAGATCCTAGCCTGGAATTGTCCTTCCCCGAGCCTTAACAATATTAAAAGAGAGGAATGCAGAAAAATAAGTCTGACTGGCCTTCAAATAACACAATAAAGCAGACTGATTTGATGGGCTGGTCCACAAAGGGGTTTATCGGAAGGTATTATTTAAGATCTGAAAGAGATTATCAGACGTGATCAAAGCTTTGTGATTCTAGTTGTTTGCAGAGTTGGAACAAAAAGTGAAACTTTGCTTGATTGAATATTTAATTAAATAACATTTTGTAACAGTTATAGTTACTGAAGTGTGGATGGGGCTGCTACTTGCTTCCTGAGTGGAAACAGTTCTAGCGTTGCAGAGCTTCTGTCTCTAGCGAACTATCCATCATCGCTAACATCAATGTCCAAATCTGTTCTCTGCCATGAAGAGCTGCTCTGTTACTGTTTCAACGAGCTCCTGAGTCCTCCTGACTGGAACACTGGCCTGGAGCTGTGATGGATCAGCGTTAATGTTTGTTTACCTGTATGAGAATATCTACTTCTGCAAGCATGATGTTAGTTTATTTCTTCTCATTAATTTATGAAACCACTTTATTTAAAAAACAGGATTCAGGTTTCAGACCATCTTTCTCCAACTGGCAGAGTGTGAACTGAACGTACTTAATGGATCAGCCACCAATATGTCAAAGGGATACATCTACACGCACGTACACACACACACACGCACACACACACACACACACACACACACACACACACACACACACACACACACACACACACACACACACACACACACACACACACACACTACAGACCTTTTAACGACAGAATTAGTAACTATATTCAAGGACAAATTTTCAATAACTCACCCACCACTTTTAATAACATCTGGCTTTGGAGCCGGTAACAGAGTGACAGAAATAGTTCCACACAGTTTTACCAACAGCAGAATTATAGCTCTTAAAGTACGGGGGATTGCTGGGAGCTGGGGCAGTAACGGCGGGGCAG
>OMNM01011492.1:3744-14101 GCA_900302745.1 Parablennius parvicornis | reverse complement strand
ATCTTCGGGGAGAGGGTGCCTTGGCACTGCCGAGGTCACTGTGAAGGTATTTCTGTTTTCTGCAGATAATGTTGTGGTCTGTCTCATGAGGGCTTTCAGCTTTCAGCTTTCAGCCTTCACCGGAACTGTTTTCAGCCAAGCGCGAAGCGGTTGTGTTTCACAAAGGGAGATGACTTTCTCTCTCCAGGTGCTGAGTTGCAGGAGGAGAGATTGTGAGAACGGCCGCAAATTTGGACATGTCGGTGTGCTAATACAGTAAATTCACCAGAAGAGGAAATATGTTTACTGTCTGGTGTGGATTCCTCCTCTCACATATGACTTTGTAGATACAAGCAGTCTCAGTCTTCATGACAGAGTGAGGTGCTCAACCATCTGGGAGAGACCCGTTGAGGAGACCCAGTCCAGGTGGTTTGGACATCTGATGAGGACGTCCCCTGGTCATCTCCAAATTAGAGGTCTATCAGACACGTCCCACTGTTTGGCAGGCCCTGATGTAGAATTTAAATCTCATTTCATCAAGGAGTGGCTTGTGATTCTTCTGGAGTCAGCTCGAATATATCTGAGCGTCTTTGATCTCAATACTGTCATCGAGATCCAATATGGATAAAGCAGGAAAGAAGATGGAAGGATGGACTGACAAAGGTTTTATCAAAACAAAGAAGGATCATAGCATTTGAAAAGACAGACAGTTTATAATATAATTGTTAAAGTGTTGTCTGAATGGGGAACAAAGGGGGAAAGGGGGAAATTCATCGCCTAGGATGGTCATCTGATCATAAAAGCAGTCAGTAGCAGATGCAAACAAAGTGCAGTTCAAAATGACACACTAGCAAAGCATTAAGGGCTTTTTTCCTTCTCTTTCTTCCATATTGCTGCACAGTGACCCACCTGGCTCAGTAGTTCCCTCTCCCGGCTCGTGGCTTTGCCTTGCTCCTCTAAGGCCCTGGAGTACTTCACAGCCTGCTCCAGGTGGCGGTCCTTCAGCTTTCCCAGCTCTCGACTGGCCGACTCCCAGTCCTGACGTAGCCTTGAGATCACAAAACACGCAGTGCTCACGTTCTTGCTATTTCTTCCAAATTCATCAACAAGATAGAGCGAATACAACACATTTTCCATCTGACAAACTGATCAAGTCTTAAAAGTCCGTCAAACCTTTCCAACTGTAGTCGGGCATGCCGTAGGTCATGTACTTTGTGTTCGGCTCGGCTGCGCTCCTCCTCCGCCATGCGACAGCGCTGAGACAGACGCCGCTCGCACACCCGGCTGTTTCGAAGCTGCTCCCTCAGCTTACGCACCTCCAGCAGAAGAAACTGAGTTAAACCCTCTGGACCTTCCTCATCTGGAGACAAAGAGAGAAGTTACTTATCATGACAGTAGTGACTGGTTAATCTGTGCAGACAGTAAAAAAAAACAACTTCAAAAAAGTTATTACTACAGACAAACAGTAACTAAATCTCTGGGAAAGTAACTATTGAGTCTTTGTAATATGCAACATATTGTTGTAGTGTTATTCTGACACACTAGCTGAGTTGTCAGCACTGTGTGAGTCACTCTCATCCCTGATTCACTCAGTCAGTTGGAAGAAGATCTTTTATAATCCGAATGTTAACTCTTCTGGAAAGAAAAGGGCTTTGTGAACCAGTAACGAGAAGAAGTAGCACCAAAAGAGCAGAGATAAACAACCGTCACTCAGACTGCACCAGACAACTTCTATATAGTAAAACTAACATTCATTTAAGACTTTGAATGCATTATTGCTCCTGTGGACACAGGCTGTGAATAGACATTTTTCATGTTGCTGTCATCGGGACAGAGTTAGTTCAGGATTTAATTGACGCTCTGCCTCCAGTAAACAGAACTTTCCTGAAAAAACAACAGTAATAGGTTCTTCAGTTGAGACAAGCACTAATGCCAAAGCTAATGATCTGGCTGGAACATGAAATTAAAAAAAACTTACAAAAGCTTGAGTTTATTAATCAATTAAACTTCAATGTTAACTTTAAATCAAATATTGCAATGTAAACTAAGAAGCCCTTTTTTAGTGGTAAAACTAGATAAGCATGAATTCCGCATTTTGATAGAGAATTATTGATGTCTGCCGAAATTTCTAGTTAAACTGTATTGAAAAACACAGTGACAAAGATTTCAAATTCCCTCTTTTTTACCAAAGGAATTCCAGTTTGTTTTGTAAAAAAAAAATGCATTAAATCTGAATAATGTCAGATTGTACTCGCACTGCTCTGCTCTAAAACAAAGTGAAAGATTTGGTTATTCGTAGATAATAATGACATCTTCTTCCGGGCCCAGCTGACATCAAATGGGACTGCATGCCGCCCCGAAAGTAAAATGACTTTGATGCCCCTGATTCAGATGTAAAGGAAGTTGTACTCGCCCAGTATGAGAGAGCACCGCTGTGTGGGCTGCTCTCCGGTCAGCTGCGTGTACTGCTCTGGATGGTAAAACTCCAGTGACTCCATGAAGGCCTGGAGACCTCGCTGGCCCTGACCACGCAGGATGTCCAGCAAGCGACCTGTTTTGGTGGAAAGGAAAAGTCAGAAAATCCGGCCACAATGTGGAAAAGTTCACTTTCGACATCGAACGGGAAACAAAATAGAAAAAAGTCTGAAAGGAATGTGCTAATGCAAGGTAATGTCAGTATTTTGGACATGTCAAACCAACCACAGAAATGCAGCCTCTTTGATGGGAGTGTCATCCCTCCTGTAGTTACACAGGTATTTGAAAGAGGACACTGTTTGTTGACAGACACCAGTGTCTCCTAACTCACTTGCAAGGAAAGAAATATTTTTTGTCTTGTTTATTTGGAACATCTTTATCACAGTTCACTCCTCACTTGCTCCTCCCTCTCTCCCTTTATTAAACAACGTCTTTCATCTGGCTCTCTCCTCAGTATGTTTCTCTCAAAGTAATGACCCCCCTGACAACACAATCATTCACATTGTACTTTTGTGGAAGAAAGACCAATGGAGAAAGACTGGATATACTTTAATCCCCCTGCATGAGACCTTTATGTAAGATTGTATGACAGTTTTCCACCAAACAATATGTATGAGCTTATCTATGCAAAAGCCATACTCTAAACTAAAATAACGTAAGTTTGGACAATTCTCAACAGCCTGATTTATTTTTTGAACTGAATTTCTATTTCTCACCGGCCTTGCTGATGCGCATTGGGTACTGCGTGGAGTTCAGCACTTCATCTTCATCCTGCTCATCGATGACCTTGCACTGGCGCAGGTATGGTGTCAGCTTGGCCGGATTGAGGATGCGCGTGAGCTTGTGTCGGACTCCCTCTATGCGATCCCACACCTCCTCGCAGCGCTCCTCTGACCAGGAGCGAGATGAGCGCACCTCCTCCTGTGCCATATCTCCATCCTCGGCCCAAACTGTGACACCTGCAAATTAGAAAAAAATCAAAAATCAAACCCAGGTATGATACCAGGGCCTTTTTGTATGTGATTGTTAACCACGTCCCCGTTCTTACCGCCCTCCATCAACGTCATGACGTGCGTTTAAAGGAATAATTTCTATCTTAGACTAAATCTTTTTCTTTCAGTGGAGTTTATTTTTGTCTGACTTTACATACCTCTATTTTAAATTGTGTCTCAAATGTATTTCAGGCTTTAATTAATATGGCTACGTGGAATTCGTAGATAATTGCAGCACACTGAAAAAAAACGAGACAGAGGTTCTTACTGGAAATGCTCCAAGGAATGACCGGAGAGGGGGTGGGGTTACTCCTACAAAACATCAGTCAGACAAATAAGACTTTTTCTTGAAGCCTGTTCCCTGCATGGACAGCAGACAAAGTGCTATAACTCTGTGACACCTCTACCAGGTGATGCCAAAATGAGTTGCATGAACCAACAGGCAATAAAGTCTACAAGCTGATATAACAGCACAAGTGCGTTTGTTTAACTGCAGCAGAGCAAAGGGTCGGTTGTTACAGGGGGTCTTTAAGTAGGGGGGAAAACTTGTACTGGGTCACTGAGTCAGAGTATTGGAATGAAAACAGTAGTGTGACTCATGTTACACACAAAGAAACACAACTTTGGACCACAGACAAAAGCTTTCTCTGCACCATTTGCTTCAAGAGACAATGAGAGAAAGTGAGTATAACTGATATTGTTGGACTTAGCTGAAAATCAACTACAATCATACCTGTAAAATTGCCAAATATTTCCAGATGATCATCATGAAATACAGCAAATGATAAAGACGAGGTGTTCTTGGTGTCATTTTTGCCCAGTCGGGTAACTTTGTTTTGCTTTTCAAATAACTGCTGGGCTCACCATAACACCTCATCACACTGAAACTTCCATCATACTACCTGCAGACTTATGCAGCATGACAAAAGTTATCAATCGATCATTTGTAACAAAAATACAGAATAATGAGACATAAAATTGAGCATTCGTACATCGTAACTGTCTGCTGTCGGCCATGTAAGTGATTCACCGATACCGAGAGAGTGTTTTGCTCTGGGCAGTCGATCGAGGATCTGATCTGACATGCAGGTTCAGGCAGGCTCGGATGCTCAAGAATCTCTGTCATTACTCCAAAACAGTCTGCTGAGACCTTGTTTCCATGTGATTATGAACACAGTCATCTGATTTGTAAGTTAAACAGAGATCTCGACCGGTAAAATCAACAGAGAAAACATGTGTTCTGTTAAATGCATAAATGACAAAACATGTTTATTAGTAGGTTTACATATCTGTTTTCTTTGCTGATTTTTGTCGGAATATCTGCAATACAGTCTCATCATATGCAAGGTTCCAATTTCTCACATCTATTATTATTGAAATCTTTCAATTTGATTTAGATATTGTCGTGATATGATAAAGTAAGATAGAAACATTTCATTCACAACAATACATGTTTTAAACAAATTAGTTAAAACAGTGTTAAGATCAATTAATGAACACGTTATACCAAAACAGCCAAGGATTGCAAAAACAATATCACTTTCTCCGGAGTGTAACCTCATATTTTTTTTGATGTAGGAATAAATTAAGTAATAGTTAAAAACCGCCGGACCCTGTGGGTGGCGTTATAAATATCTGAATAGATAGAACTGTGGAATTGTGGGAGTAAAAAGGTTTATTTTTCATTCTTATGCTTAAGAAATAGACTTTCTTTTGTTGCCACGAACCTGAATCCGGATGTGAAACATTTTAATCTTATAAATGATACTGGCATCCTACTGCAACATTACCTGCGACTACTGATGACTATGAGTGAAAAACAATTCAAGACAATCAAACAGTTCCACCCAAACTCCGCTCTCGTCGTCTTTAAATGTTCACTTACCACTCATGTCTTCCACCTGTGGATTGTTGAGATCAAGTAAAACGCTGTGTTATCAACAACTTTACATCCCATCCAGGTCTTACGTGCGAGTGAGGGGGGATATTAAAGAAGTGAAGTCAGTGACACCTGAAGGGAGAGACGCGGTAGCGCACAAATGCGTCTTCACGCGAGTCCTCTCGGTCCACTCCCTCGATTAAATCCAAACACAAGCAGCCAATCGGCGGCTGTGAAGATCCAGGGAAAATCTCACTTGAGACCATACCAAAGGATTTCCTCTATCCACTCCCCGGAAGAAAAAAAAGTCAAAGAAAAAAAAAAAAAGAAAAAGAAAAAGGAAAGAAAATTCAGCACTAGATGGCGCTTCTCACCAATGTTTGTATTTAGAATTCCCGTACAGCGCAGAAGCGTTTCCTTTAAAAACATTAAAAAATATTCTCAGAGCTTATAAACGTTTGCAAATAAATAAATAAATAAATAAATGAAAAAGTATCGCCGGGAGCTTTTACCGTCTGCGAAACTGTTGCTTTAAAATTAAAGTGTAAATGAGTCACTGATATCATGACTCACCCTCACGCAGGTGGTGCCCTGAATACAAGAGAGCCATCGTATCAAACTCCAGGAGGGGTAAGACATTTTACAACCAGTTTAGTCATGATAGCTGACAGGAGAAACTTCACTGCAGAGTTATGATGACAATACAGTGACACAGAGTTTCATCTAGAAGGTGAAGACACATAAACTTCTTCGTGACTGCAAATAACCAGACAAAAAGAGTGGGATGATTGACTCATGTGTCACAGTCAAATTAAAACAGATGCATGAGGAAAACTTTTATGTAAACAGTTATGATGTTTGATTTAAGCAAAATTCTATCTATCTATCTATCTATCTATCTATCTATCTATCTATCTATCTATCTATCTATCTATCTATCTATCTATCTATCTATCTATCTATCCATCCATCCATCCATCCATCCATCCATCCATCCATACTTCTTTCTTTCTTTTTTCTTTCGTTTTCTGTGCTTCAATGACCTTAATAATACAATCAAGCTAATCACTCCATATTTGTAATAGCTATATGATGTATTTATGATCACATTGTACCAAATGTATTTATTAATCTTTATTTTAAAAACACAGAATGAAAACAGTTCTTCTAGGTAAGGGCCAACTCACAGAGCCAGAAAAATCTTAAAATTCTCCCATATTTTATTCTGAAAAAAAGCTTGGTGTCTCTAAAATAGTGTTTTATACACACTCGGAGATTGACCCCCTCCAGCTTTTATTATTTGTGTGACTGGCAAGCTTTAGATGTATTTTTGACATCTTCTTGTGTTACTCGAAAATTAAAATTGTGTTAATGTAAATGGACAAATACTGAACTTCAACATCTGATATGCTGTTCAGAATTTTTCATGTCGTCTCATAAGACGTGTTTCAGAGTGTTCAAACCTTCACCTTGTCTTTTAGTTTTCTTATTGTGGTTTGTTTGGCCTTTATCCGTTTCTTCACTTTGGATTATGCCTGTTTGTGCCTCCTACCCATTATAAATAAATTGCACATTAACTTGTTTCTCCTCCGAGTTGTGCATTTAGGTCTGATATCGTCTGCTCAAGCTATCTATGTTCCATTTTTAAAAAATGTATGTCTCAAAACCTCTGAAACAGTATCAGCATGAATGCAATATTCACTCTTGCATAATGACTAACTCTCCTGTGTGGCACTGCATGGACTATCATAAAAACAGTTTTTGAGCTACAGTATAAAGTCTGACAGGAAATACAGGGTGCTGGCAGAAGAATGTGTCTTTTTCTTGGCTTGTGGACAGGAAATGTCAGGCTGCCCTCCATTTCTTGGCCTCCCCTGAATAAACATGCCTCCTATTTAAGATTTCTGCTGAGAGACAGTTTGGGTTAAAGTCGATTAAAAAAAAATAGATTCAAAGTCGATACTATATTATGATGTCTTTATCCTGTCTGTCCACACAGGAAGCATAATCTGGTAAGTATGCGAGCTCTGATAGTTGACTGACTGCTTGTTTGCATAGAAATAAGTGTCAACTTTGCTTTGAGGCCCATTCATTCTGCAGGAAGCTGTAATATATTAGTGGAATGATTTTGTTTGACATACTCACTGCATAGTCTTTATTGAACTCACAGGCAGTTATTTATCTGGAATTATCTTCATAACCTTGTGGTTGGATAATTAACTGTCCCCAGTTGTGTACTTTGTCCTCGTTCGCCAGCTGTTTTCCTCTCTTCTCTCTGAGTTACCTTTCTTGTTTGGACCAATCATTCCATCCTTGCACAGTTCATCAAGGGCTCGGTGTGTGCGGAGAGAGGGAGGGCCGCTGTGGATGAGCATTCCTGTTGTTTCTGAGGTGACAGCGACACAGAGGAGCCATTGACGGCAGCACTGGACCCCACAGTTCACTCGTGCTGGAATGCGTGATATATGACAGCTCGCCCAGACTGAAATAGGCCGTTCACAACTTTTTAAGATCACCATACATTTAAATTTTGTAACTCTTTAGCTGCATTTTTTTTTTTTGAATGCGGGGGTATTAAATCACATAGACACCAACAGACTCTAAAAAAGAATAGAACTTTAAAAATAAATATTGGAATAAAGCAATATCATTCACAAACAAGACAAAAACAGGGTATAAGTGCAAACAGGACGTGAATGAAGCACATAAAAGTACAATAAAGTAAAACAAAAAAAAAGGCAATAAAAAGGAAGAAGCTGAAAAAAGTAGCTGACAATGGTTTTGTACAAGGTGGTGGACTGGAAACATACAAGCAAAAGAAAACAAACAAGTAATCAACATGAACCAATACACAGATCGCACGCACTTTGTGCAACAGGTATTCAAAACAGCTAAATGTTGTGGTTATGAAAATCTGACACAAGTGAAGCATAAAAAACAAAACTTGACTCACAGGTGGATGTACACAAACCAGCCACACAATCACAGCTCGACCATAGAGAGCAAAACACACAAGGAAAGGAAGCAAAAACATATTTATACATTGATGTAAAGGTTTTTGAAAAAATAGGTGATTTCCATACCAGTGAAACTGACATAAATGAAATACATTACTCCAGACACATGAGCAGAAAGACAAACATGACTCAAGACACCGAATGCAGATCATGACATACTTGAGTAACATGTACACATTTGTCCGCAGTAACAACAGGAACTGGGTGAGACTGATAGTCATCATTGATTTCAACAAAATATGCTATCCTAACATGCACATGTGTCACAAGTCACGTCCAGAGAATTACTGCCATGTTTTCACAGTTCACACCACAGGAAGCACGAACATAAAGTATCAAGTTTAAGGACGTCCAACTCAAACATCTCCAGCGTCTGTTGGCTTCTCCTGTGTGTTTGTTCCACTCTGCTCCCGCTCAGAGTACAACAGGGCTGGCTCCTCGCCCAGCAGCTGACCCCCCAGGGCTTTATCTGTGACTCAAGCCTGGCGGCTGCACAGAATCGCCCCTTTGTGTTGGTGAAGAATGTCTCTTTTCTGATTCTTTTTTTTTTTTCTTTTTTGGAAAACAGAGGCCGAGAAAGAGTAATGGGGGCATGAGTAATAGAGACAGATTTAAATCTGATGACATGCGATTTATGCCTCTTTTGAGGACAGAACACTGTGACGGCCATTAACTCCTCTGATCAGGCTGCTGGTATCAGAACTTCTTGATGCTCTTGGACAAAGTTGAGTTTATGATATCTGGCTCAAGTTAAATGTATGTTGTTTCTTTTCTAACCACTTGTAAAAAAAAAAAAAGCTCTATTTCTTCTCATGCTGTGCTGATGAATTAAAGAAAACACTTGACTGTCCCTCTCATGTAGGAATCCCAGTGTGGCTCAGTGAGATCTTATGAATATCTCAGGGTGAAATCCTGCAATTTCCTGTTGGGAAATTATGAGAAATTAATAACAGCAAAATGGATGAGCGGGGGAAAAAAGGGAACAAGCAAAACACAGTGAAAAACAACAGGACATAATTAAATAGCACAAAACAATTATAAAAACATAAATATCAAAAACATGACATAATGTCACAATGGGTTTATGTTCAAGAATATTTATGTTGTCGGTTAATTTATAATAAATCGGTGCATATTAACAATAAAACACCAGTGGTTCACTCCAATAACTCAAAATCAGATAAATCTGATAAATAATCAGATGAGGAGTTAAAACAAGTTACATTTTTCATTTTATTTTATTAAAGTGCTTGGCTAATGAGCCAAAACCATTCCATAGAGGATAAATTCTTGCCCACAGAATGACACTGGAATGTGTAAAAATTTTTTTTGGGATTTCTAATATGGTTCATGCTTGTGTTTATTCACTGGGATTGTCTTCACTGGGACCAGAGACCTTGTAGCAGAGCCGTGAATCAGACCGCAGTGAAAATAAGCAACTGTTTTATGGCAGAAATATCATGAGCATGAACGTTAAAAAAAACTAAAATAAGAAAATGGAGAACGGCCCAAAAATCATGTGTCTCGTGAAGCAACAGTTGTTTGATAAGATCAGTAAAGATGCATCGGGGCAGAACAAAATAAATACAGTATAAAATGCTGCTGGATACAATTGGATATGGGATGATGTGAACACATCAGAGTGCAAAGCATCATGGGATTGCTCCACTCTGTGAATTGCATGATATACTTGGCGTATATAAACCCACACATCATTTCTTTTGTTCATTGTTCATGTAAATGGGAGAAATCTGATCCCACAATCAAAGTATTCAAGCAGAGGAACAAAAAAGTGTCCATGTTAACGCAGCTGGTGATGGACTCATTATGAATCTTAGAGTCTTTGTTTTTTTTTTCTCCATTTAGATGCACCACCACTGTCAAATATTTCAACTTTCTCCCTCTCTTACTCTCTCTCTCTCTCTCTCTCTCTCTCTCTCTCTCTCTCTCTCTCTCTCTCTCTCTCTCTCTCTCCCTCTCTCTCCCCCCCTCTCTCTCTCCCTCTCTCTCCCTGT
>OMNM01011489.1:3818-22997 GCA_900302745.1 Parablennius parvicornis | reverse complement strand
TTTAAAAAAAAAAAAAAAAAAAAAAAAAACCTCAAGCAGTCAGAAGCAGATCTGGGTCTGAGTCGTCACTTTGTCTACCAACATGACAAAGAGCCAAAACATCCGTCGCTCCCAGTGAAGAACAACCTCCAGAACCACAAAGTGAACGTTATCGACTGGCCTGCACAAAATCCTGACTGGAATTGCATTCAAAGTTTGTGGAGTTGGATGCACCGATACCACTTTTTCAAAGGACAGGCACAAGGTGTAGCTGCTTGCCAATGGAATAAAGCCAAATTGATCCTCCTTACACAAACGATATGTGAAGACTATTGCTGTGAACCACCTCCAACAGCCTTTGCATCGACGCTTTGGACACTTCCAACAGTCTAACAGCCTACAGTGTGCAGAATGTAGCGTCTGTGTGTACTGCAGCCTGTGGACTGAGCTCGCTGTTCATGAGTGTCAGTTATACTTTCATCGTATGTAGCATCACTGGTGTGTGACCCTAGAAACACTTTAGCTTGTAGCACAGCTCAGCATTCTGTGCTGAGGAGCTAAACCAGGGGTGTCCTAGCTCAGTCTTTGAGCGCTGGCGTTCTGCATGGTTTCTGTCTCTCCCAGTTGCGACACAGCAGATTTCAATAAGAGGCTCTTTATTGGGCTTTTTCACAAACTTAGTGATGACATCATCATTAGATTGAAGCAGGGAGAGAGCTAAAACCTCCAGGATGCTGTTTGAACACCCCTGAATTAAACTAATGAGCAACATCGTTTTAACTCTGCTACAAATGTCTCTGGTGATGAAGTTGCTGGTGTTGTACAAACTATCTTTAACGTCCTCTGGATAATTTGGCAGGACATAGTTTGCAGTCCCTCTTACTTTTGTGATTGTCACCAATAGTAAAGTATCTCCAAACCACAGACATCGCTTGAGCTCTTGGTGTACCTGCTGACACATGATGTCAGGTAATACTTGCCAGGTTGTATCGGGGATCTTTTACAAGTACTCCGCACAGAATCGGACCCGATTCTGGTATCGGTCCGTCCCTTTACAAGCAGTTTTCTGATCGCTTCTTCCAGCAGGTTAACACACCAAGTCACAAAGCTCCAATCTTCTCACACCGTTTTCACATCCTGGAGAGTTTCAACACTGTTGAATCAATACATTATCTCTCCCTTACCGCAGCTCCATGACGGGGCTGAAGAGCATCGTGACGAGTGCAGGCAGTCCGGGGATGTGCGGCATGATGGTGGTATCTCGCAGCATAATGCTTGAACCTGAAACACAAGTACACAGTAAAAGTGGGTCAAGTTGAAAAACACCCATTTCCACAACATAAACTGCTGCCATACAACGTAAAGACCTGATTTATGTCAGTACAGTTTGCAGAAGTTTGACCAGGTTTGTTTATCTTCTACCTGAACCACTGACTGACACTTTTCCGGCCACCAGCATCCTCTGATGTTTGTAATGAGGGTTTTCATTCAGGGCCAACGAGTTGATGCTGACATGTTCCACAAGCACCTTCCTGCAGGAACAGAGAACTCTGAATGGGTAAAAGGGCAGCTGAGAATTCAATGTACACTTGATAAGTGTCTGGCTTACTTGTAATGCGCCTTGTGGCTCAAACTGTAGAACGTTGTCTTGTAAGGACTGGATGGTCCGTGCAGACGAACCTGTAGTGTTGGACAGAAGCCAGACACGAAGCTTTCACTGATTGTTGTGGTTGTCAACTGAATGGGCGTGCCTCTGAATGAAGACAGACACAAGGAGGGAGCAGCACAAACAGCTCCATCTGGTGGGCAGACTCACCTCAACACACTTAAATAGAAAACCAATGAAAAGTTAACTGTTGAGTCAGCTAATTCTATTCTCACAAACTACAAAATTGATCACATGACATATTCCAATGATCTTAGATATCCTATTTTAGTTAGCTCTTAAGTCTTTCTCAGACACAAAGTATACCAAATATACCATTGTATTCAATTTTCTTTTAACCTAAAAATGTTGACTGTGTCATTAAAAATGTTTAGAGGAGAAACTACTGGGTGCAAGCATCCTTAAATAATAAAAGGCATGAAAAAAAGTAGAAAACAGCGACACAATTTTTTACCCGTTTGTTTCTGTATTATAAATTGATATTGTCATCAAATATTAGTATTTTAAAAAAACATGTTAATGGCAATGAACCACAACCCATCATACTGAGGAAAAAGGTAAAATCTTGAAATATTTTAGTTAACTAGCAATAAATATAAAAAATCTTATATTAAATATTTAATACCGGGCATTCAAGCAAAACAACAATATTGTTTGTTAAATCTGTTTACATTCTGAGTGTTTATTATCCTATGCTGGTAATTCTTTCTCGGTGTGTGTGACCTTTGACCGGGGCAAGCTGCTGCTCTTTGAGAATTGGGCGAGCAGGCTGTCAATGGCTTTCTTGTCGTCGTTTATGCGGTCCATCACGGAGCTGCTGGCTGAGTTGGGAACATATGAGCCTTCTTCCAAGTCCTTGTAGAGAGTCATCAGCGTCTCGTGGTTATTCTGTCAGAGCACAGAAAGAGCCGGAATATATACTGAGAGCAACTCACCGAGCAGTCCATCAGTTTGACTCAACATATCAAGAGTTTCCTGCAACACAAGCTGGAGCCTCCGACCTCCATCTTCATAGAGACCAAAGTGTTTTTTTTCTTAAAATCACAGAATCTTCAATACTACTGCAAGCACCATGAAACTTTCTTGGTTATAAAGAATTTTCACTGCAGAAAAAGAGAAATCAGTGCAGTTTAAAAAAAACTTCTGAAATGAGTTTGAGCTGTCAAATTATTTTTTGTCAAAAAAAGGACATTTGTACTTCTGAATAGTTATCCAAGAACTCAGCAAGTGTTGCCAATAGGATACTTTTAATAACTGGGACAGCTTCAGCTCCCTGCCGTCTCTCTCACCATAGAGTCAAAGCTCTCCTCAGTCTTCACAGCATATCCCTCCTCGATCAGTATGTCCACCACATTGTTGCGTTTTGGGTTGATGTACACCTCCACACGCATGACCCCAAAGAGGATGGAGTACAGAGACACGAGGAGGGACTTGCCCCTCACCAGGATGGTGAAGCGGTGCCGAGCGAGGCTGCTCCACGGGTTCCCCTGGATGATGGACTTGGCGGCAGGACGCATTCCCATAATCTGGAACTCCTGAGCCTGAAACCAGGAGCAGCAACTCTGCTAGTGTCTGACAACTGAAGCAGGCAGGGCGCATGCACACTACTGACCACTACAATGATTGTTACCTGGAAAGGGTGTGACAACAAGTCATCTGGGAGCTCTCTGAGGCTGCTGCAGGAAACCACCACTGTGTTTCCAAAATCCAAAAAGAAGACCTGGAGGAGAACAGTAGCTTTTCTGAAAACAGAATTTCTAAAAAAAAGTCCAAAGCTCAAAGAAACTTGTGTTTCTTGGTTAGCAATCAAATCTAACTTTATTTGCAATACTCAAACATTCTTAAAAAATACTAAAGAACTGTTGCTGTGTGAGTGTTAGCAACATTCACCTCCACTGTGTCGCCATGTACATGCAGGATCTTGGCACGGTTATACAAGATCTGCTCATTTTCGGAGTAGGGAGCCAGGCACAGCAGGTTGGGATAGAGCGACACGGCCACAGGACATAATGTGAGCCCGTTAATCTGTGTTGTCAGATGGCGCTGTTTTTTCAAGCTGGCTTCATCGGCTTGGTAACCCCAGAAATGTCCCACCTCTATCACCTGAAGAGACGATAGATACACACTTTGAATATTTGTATACGTTCTGAGCTGTTCCTTTTAAGTGTTAATCTGTCAGACAAGGTTTAACAGAGAGGACTGACCTCTGTGACGTTCACCACAAAGAAGTGTTTTGACGGGATCTTGTCGAGACAAAGAGATCCACCCACAATTCCTACTGGGCTAACAGACTGGCGCTCGAAGTCCACATTCACCCTGTACAGAGACATCACCCAAAAATGTCCTTCAAGTGTCATATCTTAACAGGTCATTTTACTATGAAAAAGCTTCCATGGTTCACCAAGTATCCTAAATAAAAAAAAAAATTAATCTAGCTGCGAACTTTTAAAGTAATTTCTACATTTTCAAGTCGAGGAACTAAAGTGAATTGTTAAACGGACCTCACTTGTATGCATATCTTCTCTAGTTCAGCCGATTCAAAGTGCTTCTTGTACAGAAAACCAGCAGGTTACACATATGCACAATGCATTACGAATATAATTTTCCCGTCATTCATGGCATGTTTGTAGCATTCGTAATATGACTTCAATAGGGCATGTCAGTTCATGACATGTGATATTTGTGGAGCGAGGTTTGGGCTGCTAAAAAAATCCTCGACGGATGTCAGATTCGTGAAGTTTGCAATTGAATGTGTTGATTAGTTGTGATGTCTAATAAACCATTCGTTATGCATTCTTGATGGTTGTTGGAGTCCATACTGTCACGCATCATTACGCATCGACGTGAAAGCTTTGCTCACAGTGAGAACAGTCGTGAATTGTACTGACTGGGACCTCTTATCAGGATCAAATTATCTGAAGAGTCTTGCAAATTGCAGAATGTTGGAAAGCCCAGAAGTTGCCGAGGCTGCAGCTTGGTGGCGTGGCTGAGTGTTACCGTGAGTACTTCAGGTGAGTTATTCGTTTGTTCCCAGCGCAGATTTCAATCTGTTCAGTGGGGAAGACAGAAAGTTCCAGCGGGACCCTCTGCCGTAACTGAAGGAGGGAAAGAGACACTTCGGGCAGCACCGTAGAGTCCTGGGTTGTCCTGGAGAACTCCACATAAGCTCTGAGGACACAGACAAAACTGAAGTGAGAAACACTTCAGAGCAGATGAAGCATGTCAGTATGTTGTTCTGCTACCTGGAACTCTCAAAGGAAATGGCTTTGACTTGTCCATACAGACGAAACAGTGACTGCAGCTGCTTGTAGTACAGGAAGCTGTATGGAGGGAGGTTCCTTAGCTGGAAAATAACACAACAGTCTGAGGAAATCAAAGCCTAAAACAAACTTATCACATTAGAAGCTGCAACACTGTCACATCCTCATGATTGAATGTCAACATTACCAGCCAGAAGACAGATCCTCCACATGCCTCAATAAGACAACTGTGTTATTCCTGCATTACTATTCTATTAATGAACAATGGACACTGTGGCGATACCATCACTGTTGTTCGGGGGTCGAAGCCACTCAACTCCTTGGAAGCAAAACTGTCATTGATGTCACTCTGGAGGAAGTAGTTGGGGTAGTAGGCACCAGCCATGACCACCTACAACATGGAAGGACAAGTCGATGAGACGCTGTACACTTCACTGACAGTTTAAGGAGGCGACGTTCTCCAGTATCACCTGCAGGATGAACTTCTGTCTGTGTGTGATGGTGTAGCTGGAGGACTCCCTGCCCGTATCGACCTCCATGTTGAACAGAGACACACGCTTCTTCAGTTCTTCGTACAGCTCCGCGACCTGGACAGATTCACACTCCTTCGTGACACCAGGCACACAATATTTGTGTTGCTCAGTTTCCATTTGAAACTCACAATTCAAAATACGTTGCAGTTGACATCACTATGCAGAGGGATCAAGAACTGTACTCAATTTTTTGATCCACCAAGCCATTTAGACATCATACAATAAAGACAACTATTACAAAAATAGAGACTTTTAATTCAGTTTCATACCTTGGGAACGAATAGAACTAATAATTAATGTGTCTCATGGGAAGTAAATCACAATGATAAAATTAGAAACATCTTGTGAAAAGATAGTTGAGTGGTTATTTAAATATATAAACAAATTACAAATCTTTACCCAAATATGAAATTATGTTTTTGCTCACATTTGTCATAAGCTGAACTCAAAAGATCTAAAATGCTTTCTATGTAAACAAAAGGTCCATTTCTTATTTCTGTGTTTAAGGGAAGTGCTATGTCAAAGCTCTCAGCAGCATCTCTGTACCTCTTTGATTCTTTTGATTTGAATGAAGTTCTCTTTTCCCCAGATATTCTCATCCTGGAGAGGAAAACAAACGAGAAACTCTGCATTTTGTGGGAAAACAAACAATTAGGAGAGAATTCTTGTTTTTACTGTATATCATGATCACACAATCAACAATTGTCAGGTGACATTTTCAGACTTAAAAGCCACAAAATGTGACTGAAATCCTTTAGGTAAATAGAGGAATCGTTTGTATGAAGAGCACAGGGTTTACCTCAGTATGTGAGAGCCTTTCAAACTATTAATACTAAACTGAGTGAAGATGTTTAGTGTAAGTTGACGCCCCCTTGTGGTTTTACCTTGGGATGTCTCAGCTGTCCTTTCTGCTTGGCTGATTGCCATGACTAACAATGCAGAAATGACAACAGGAAAGCTTTAATCAAACAACGAGGCATGTAAAAACCCAAAAGGTGCCACAGATTACTGATGGTGCTCTACCTGGAAGGCATGGACGACGGCGATGGCATCACTCGGTGTGCCTTGAGCGTGAGACAGCTTGCTCCTGGAAAGTAAAAGAGCTGTTCAGTACACCAACACAAAGAAAAAGACTGTATGAACTACACAGGAGCCAGCAAGTGATCCAATCTGAGAAGTGGCTCACACAGAGATCTAAAACTGCAGAATAAAAGATATTAAAAGTTTACACATTCAAAAAAGATTTGAGCGGAATACACCACATGACGTACGAGGCTTTTAACTTGCTGTTTACTGATGTGTCCACATGCTAGTGAATAGAATGTGAAACAAACAAAAGCATCTTGTCCAGACAAAAAGCACTAATCAGGGGTGTCGAGCGGACAGCAGGTGAGACAAAACCAGCCCACCAAAGGGTCTGATCAGGCACTTGGATCGCCAAAAAAAGTTTAAGTGGCTCCAAAATGTATAGAAGAAATATTCACTGCAAGTATACCACATGGCCGATGGACAAAAGCAGGTGTAAAATGGTACAGATTTTCTTTTTTTCAGGTGTTGTTTAAAGATATTTCAACCTTTTCAGACTAAAACAAGTCAAACCTTTAGAGTTGTGGTTGGTTGTTGATTCTTACGCAGTTTCTGAAATAAAGACTTTGTGACAGCTTGTGGTGCCTCACCTGTGGCCAGCAAGCTGCTGCATGAATGGTATGGCGAAGAAACACTTGAGAGAGCGTGCGGCAGCTGAAAGGGAGTGGGGGTTGGGGGGGGGTTGTTGTCATCAAACACTCGGAATAACAGGATTTGTTATGTTTTCGTTCAGGTAGTGTGCAACCAGACCGATGATGAGACACTCGTGCAGGCAGTCAAAGACGTGGCCCAGGACGATCAACTTTCCCAGGTACAGGTCCACAGGCAGGTGAGCCAGCACACGGCCCAGGAAGGTGAGCTGGCCGTCTGCGTTTCCATCTCGTCCACCACTCCTCACAGACAACGCACCCATCTGCAGCGTGAAGAGCGACTGTTACTCACACTTTATCATTAAGAAAACACACAAACATACATTGATAAGGGGTTTTAATAACAATAGTTTTTTCAGCTTCTCATTATACAGGAGTCAGCACAGCAGGTCAATCCTCCTCGCACAAATTAGACCTTCAACTGGGATATTAACCCAGTTCTTAATACATGCAACATTAACACTAAACCTAATGCACCTCTTCAGCGGGTTGTACTCTTGTTCTTGGAGCTAAAGGAAAGTTAAGAAAAACATTATCGCTGACAGAATCACACAAACAATTTATTTTTATTTCTCTCACGCAAAAACCCACACGACAACAATAACGTCACCCTCATTTACAAACCTGACGACACAAACAGGAGCTGATACAGAGAGATGAAGGTCTAATGCTAAGTGACAGAGCCGAGTGGTCAGCTGTCCACCTAAAAACATCATCATCAGCACCATGACAGGCACACTGGACTCCACATTAATGCTTCTTCTCTCTGACCTCTTTGAGCTGGTGCACACTTTTCACGATGTCATGGTAGTTGGGGGGAGAGAGTGCCACGGAGAGAAGTGACTGGGGGTCGCCCATGTCCAGCAGTTTCACCTTCAACACGATGCTAGCCAAGGGAGCGAGCTGACGGGAGGGAGGAAATCAGACCACAGACACTGCTACAGGTCAAATCTGAACGTCAAGGGGGGGAAAAAAACACAGAAAGAGAAACGCAGCCACGTGTGTTTGATGTCCTCACCAATATCTCAGGAATCATGTAGTCTGGAACCTCATTCTGCCAGAAGTCTCTGGTGACAAGACGATAACAGTAGCCCTTGGACACTCGGCCTGCCCTCCCTGACAGGGAAGAGATGTGAAGTGTGAGAAGGACTGAGGGGGGTGCATGCTCACATTTTACGGCGACACTTCAGGACTGCAGTCATCATACCCCTGCGCTGGTTGCAGCTGGTTTTGGAGGCCCAGGTGAGACACAGCGATTGGTAATTTGTCTCCTGGTCCCACACCAAGCGACGCACGAGGCAGAAGTCGATCACTATGATGGGAAAATGCAGAATTAAAATTTGTGAACAATAAAGCCAATAACAGTCGTGCGGCACACGCAAGTTTTTACATCAAACATAGTGTATCTTATATTTTTATTCTGAATGGTATAACAAAAGAATGTGCATTACCACATGTAAGCAACGACAACACCAACAAATGTCTTGGCATATACAACAGCAGCATTTCTAACTTAACTCAAAAAACCTATTTTTAGTAGGAAGTGTCCACAATATAAATCAGCCTGCAGTTTGTTGTTAGCTTGATGTGCTCCTTCCTGCACTGGTTATGTTAGCATTAGCTAGCCTCAATCAGGATGCCTGACCAACGGAGACCTTGGAGAAAATTTACAAGGCCATCTTGGCCATCCACACAGCTAATGCAACTTTTAAATAGCAAAAGTAACTAGATTCTTACCTCAGTATTAATAATGGTTGTATAGCTGCATTGCAGTACCTCAGCTGTCACTCAAAAATCTGATTTACTCATTAACTTCAGCTGAAGTTACATCAGTTATGTCCAGTATTGGTGATCACGTGTTAATTTGGTGTGTTTGAGTGAATCAGATGTCATTCAAATCTGACATTTATAGCTGCAAGTGGTTTCTGTGAGGGCGATGTGATTTTCAGTAGTCAACAGCAGGACAGTTAAGAAAATAACCGAACTTCAGGAACATGGAGAGTAAACAAAGTTTTATCGTATCAATTATATATAAAGTGAACAACATGTATATATGTTCACATGCCTGTTTTTAAAATTAAAGCTCCAGTTTCCTGAGTGGATTTTGGACTCTTCTCTCTTTATTTGCTCTGTAAACTCTTGTCTCCATCTCTTTACCTGCACATGTCACCTTGCTGACTCTCCTGTGCGAGCTTTGTGATCAACTGTAGTCAGAACGCAACACGCTAGACACTATATGGCGGCGGAGAAACGGTTTGCATTAGTAGTGAAAATAAGGCCCTACACTGAGTGTCTGTTCTCTATGAGGGCCGGTCCTGGATTCTACAGTTTGTGTTGTATTTCTACCTTAAATCTAAGACTCAAAGTTACCCTCGTGATCACTTCACATCAGAATGGTTATGATTAACCCCTTAAGAGAAATAGAATAAAACTGTAAATATTAAGTCTGCAACTGTTCTTCATGTTGCAGTTCAGGTGCTCTGCAGCAGTTTTAGGCCAATGCCCAAGACTCCATGTGTTCAGTGGTTGTGTTTCAAAGCAATTGAGCAACTGGCATTTAAAAAACAAAAACAAACATAAAATAACCTAAAACTCACCATATTTGACATCTGGGACAGTCACTGAGCTTTCTGCAATGTTGGTGGAAAGTATAACCTGTTAAAGCAAGAAAACCTTGAGTCCAACGTGTACAGTCGACCCATGGCGGAGTCAGATTGGAGGCTTCGTACCTTCCTGTATCCAGGGACAGACGGCTGGAACACAAAGTTCTGTTCCTCCAGAGTTACAGTGGAGTGCAGCGGATAAACCTGCAGTCTGTAAGGCAGCGACACATAGGTGTCAATTCGCAAGATACAGTTAACACCTGCGGCGTGTCTTTTGGCTTTCAGGATTTGCTCCCACGATGAAGAACATTCAACACACTGACCTTCTGTGGACCAGCTTGGCCAAAGCTTCCTGCATGTAGAATATTTCATGTAAACCAGGAAGAAAAACCAGAACACTGCCTCTCTCTGATGGAGCACTGCCACCGGCTTTGGCTCCAGAACTAGAAAAAGAAAAGTTAAAAAAATTAGCAAATGACAACCAAGAGTTTACACCTGTGAGTCATCACATCCTCACCTGGTGTCTTTGCCCTCCACCTCATCAAAGCTCTGGATCAGACTGATGGCCAAGTTGTACATCTCATCCGAGATGCTTGGTTCATCTAGTCGAGTTCCCTCAATCTGCCAAAGACGAGCGAAATTCAAACAACTTGGCTTCAGGAAGGAAATGTGAGCAACACCGACCATTTCCGTCTTTCTCAATTTACCCTGCGAGGAAACACTTTGAGGAGGTCGTCCAGGTAAAACTGCTCAATGGTGAAGGGCGCCCCCTCCAGTTCAAACACGTGCGCTGGTTTCATTCCGCCTGGAATTGGCGTGGCGAAGTACTCCGCAAACTGTTTGCAGGTAATGGTGGCCGACATGAGGATTATCTGTGAAAAAACAAAACAGGGTCTTGGGCGTCAGTGCACATGAGACAGATGAGGACTGCAAATGGAAAATATTTCCTTCAACCCAAAACTTACTTTGACGTTATGAGAGTTGAAATGGAGGAGCTTTCTCATAACCAGCAGGAGGAAATCCATCTCCTCTGTTCGCTCGTGAACCTTCATGGAGTGATTCATTAAAACTACGGAATCACTTGACAATGCACACTTACAGCAGCAAAAAACCACCAACTACCACAACACAGACGACAACAGCAAGAGTTTTTACAAATTATTTACATCTAATTCCACAGGCAGTGAAAATATGACTTTTGTGTAACAAATTCCATAAAAACATAGCGATTAAAAGGAGTTTTTTCACCTCATCTAAGAAAATGTGAGAGAACTCTGTGAGGCATTTGGCTGACACCACTTTTTGGAGCAGCACGCCGGTCGTCATGTAGATCAGCCGTGTGTGCTCAGTCGCCGTCTTTTCCAGGCCAACCTAAAATACATGGAAGTTTCAGTTAAATTCAGTATTTGTTCTTGAGGTAGTCCTGTTACTTTGCTTTTGAAGGTTCAACAAGTTTAGTGGCTCCACAAGAGCTTCATTTGTTAGAAAATGTGGGGAAATAAGTTGTACAGGTTGAAGATCGAGTTACACCTGGATTTTTACCCCACAACACCTTGATTCTTGATTAGCTTCATTCATTTCTTTCCTGACAGCCCTTGCTGTGTATGAAAATGTCATGCAAGATGACATTCTTGCAAACGGAGAGAAGTCATAGCGGCTGTCATGTCTGATTGGATAGCGGCTGACATCATGCAGTCAAACTGTCATTTCCAAGTTGCACAGTGTACGCGTCTTAAAAAACTGCTGTCTACAATGTAAACATGAGCATCTGTGGTCGACACTGGTATGAGCTTTCATTCACAGACTGCACAGCTTTCACAAGGAAAAACAAACATCTTCAAAATGTCTGCAGAAAAGCTTCCTATCAAGTGGTGGAAACCAGAACATCAAGGTTGTGTTACATAACCTAAGAATTATCTCTTCTACCAATATTTACTGTTTATTATTGCTCCCACGGTCAGTGACATCATGCTTTACTGCAAAGGTCTGCACCGAGCGGAGGAGACAACAGTTATTATTAGACCCAGTTACAGAGCTCTGCATAACACAAGCAGTTATCCTAGCAACAAAGCACACCGGAGCTTGTTAACGCATGAACACAAACACTTGATTCAAGTTGTGAAAGAGATGCAGTCCATGTTATTGGACGAACATGAATGCAATAGCTAATTACATCCTTGTGACTTTTGATACGAGGATATGTTCACAAACACAAAGTGTTGCTATAGGTGTATGTGCTGATCCAGGTGTGTGTCTGCACCGCAAAGATTTCAGTGTTGCACCCACCTGATAACCCACCAGACTACCCAGCGTACACTTCCGCTGTGTAGCGACCCAGCGAGCAATACTGCTTGCTCCAATCTTGCGTGGTTGGGTGACTGCAATCTTGCATGGGGCATCTTTCTCATTGTAATGGTCCAGAATGTACTGTGGCAGCTGAGTGGTCTTGCCGCTGCCTGTGGCTCCTCGAACGATCACTACAGAGTTGCTCTCAATCAGGGAAACCAGCTGCAAGCATGCACATACAAACAAACACACATGCACAGTTAAAAGAGAGCCAGTTAACAGAAGAAGCATTAATCTGCTGCATCATATCAGTGAAATAATAAAGTCTTTAAAATAAAGCACAGATGGATATGCTAAGGCGATCTAGTCCAGGGAATTGTGATGTTATAATCTACAATCTGAAACTACGACTCAAACATACACACATTCGTCTTGCTTTAGCATTTCCTGTTGACAAATGCAGACTGGTTTATTTAAAGTTAGACACTGTCCTGCAGCATGAAATAACTGTGCACATCTTGAAGAAACAGAAAAAGCTTAAGTGCTCCATTCTCCTGAGGTTATAACAATTTCAGTTAAAAAAAAAAAAAAAAAAGAAAATTCAAAAGGACCCAAAGAAACAAAAACACAGAAGAATGAGAGAGGATTATCAGACCACCGGACATTGTGGCTGATTGAATGGACTCTGTGTCGTACCATCTGTCTGCTTTTAGTTATGGGCAAGGTTGGGTACGTGTAGCTGCCCAGTGGAGGAGGAGGACGAGTACCTAGAAATGCAAAATTGGAAAGGACTTTTCAACCAAAAAAAAAGAAGCTAAAAACAATTTTGTATATCTGAGTATGTAACCATGCTTGACATAAATGTTAAAAAATAAATACATCAAAAAAAAAAAGGCAGCTCAAAGATCAGCGCTCACGTTCTGCTGTCCATGGTTTTCGGGCTCTTTCTCCACATGGGGTCACATTTTCCAGGTTGTCCTCATCAAAGACCTCCACCAAACTGAAACAAAAGTATTGCAGATTTTTTTAGATTAACAAAATCACTGCAGTCAACTACAATCTTACACCGGATCTTACACTGGGTAACAACAACAAATAAAATAAACATGCATATTTCTTAGTAATGCATGTAGAAAAATGTGGATGTCTGTTGTTAAGACGTCTGAAAAAAGCCACAATGCATTGCAAACCTAACGTCTGTGACATGGAATCAAAAGCTTTCACCGCTATAGAGGTAAAAACAGAAGTCCATGTAAACGGGTCGACTGGGGTTATGCTCGTCTGTTACGCAACTTCACATGACGCTTTCCGCGGTCAAAACTGGACTCGAGGATTCAGAGGAAATGCTGCTCTATAACGTCTCAGAGTGACTTTGTTTTTCTTTCTGAAGAAATAGAACAAGCTAAAAAAAATTATTTTACCCCATCATTATGGGATTGATCCACTGACTCAATGGGATGTTATCAGTGCATTAATCTGATCATTTCATTCAGCATTTATGTAAATGGGTGAATTTGAGCTCTCAATCCTAAATAATTCCTGTTTAATATTTAAACACATCCAATAAGAATAACACAGAGTCATTAAGGACTAGTTCATTGTTGAATCCATTAAGGTTGTTGTTGAATCCTGCAGGATTTTGCCTCCATGGTAGTCTTACAATTACATGAAAATGGCTTCAAATCCCAGCATCTCTGTCAGATTCATTGCTCAATGCCAAGTTCTAACTGGACTCAGTCAGTGGCTCCTCTTGACTTTAACCCGGTCGGCTGGAGTGGGCCCAGCGCTCCGTCGCCTCAGGAGCCTTCCCAGCTGTGTGTGCGCTCTTGGAGAAGGCAGAATTTCATCACAACAACAGACACAAAGCCTGACAGTGGGAAGAGGAGCTCCAACACAACACACCCACGGCTTGAGCGCACACATGCACTCTCGTCCTCTCTCTTTCTCTCCAAAGCACACATTTCACGCGAGCCACGAAGCAGCTGACCTTACAACAAAGCTGCACGCTGCGCAGCGGCGAGTGGGGGGTGAAAGGAGAAGAGAGGTGACAGCTCTTAGTTAGCACTGTGTGACTAACTCTCCTGGAAAAACTAAAGTCTGCGCGACAGGAGCAGTGGGAGGACGAAGACGGCCACCACAAGACCAAAAGAGAAACGCTTCCCAAGACCGGGACAAGGAGGACTGCAGCCGACATCTGGCATTTTGACACAAAAGGACGCGGTCAAACAGAAAGCGCCGGACTCAAGTTTACACGGAGTCCTCCATGGAGACAAGAAGCTGGAGGCTGCGCTCTGTGAAAAGCTCATCTTCACCCCGTTTCTAAACTGCTAAGAAAACAGTCAGCGGTGCAGTTTTCACAGCTGTAAGTACTGATCTCTACCTTTCTCAGCAAGCCCGATGCCAGAGGAATAACTAAGAGTTGCAGTTTAGTCATTAAACTGAAATGCTGTTTTTCAACATTTCTATATGTGAAGACACTTGTAGTTTGTGTTTGTTGAGGCTGACCTGAAGAGTGTGTGATTGTGGAAATTGCTGGATCCATCAGCTTAAAAGCTTCAGTTCGTTTCACTGAAGTCATTCCAATGAGGCAGTGACCAGCGGTCAGACAGCTTATTAAGCCTATTATCTCTCACTGCCAAAGGTTGAAATGCATTGGAGAGCCACAACAATGTAGATAATTAGTTGTAAATTTCCCTTTATTTAGAAAGTCCATCCCAATAATCAGTTCATCAGTAGGAGAATGAGATTCTTCCCACATATAAGATGGAATGATATTGTAATCATTGTGAATTTATTTGATTTTATTCAAATTATTAAACTTACGATGCATGGCTTTTGTTATTTTTCATCAGCCAAGATTCTGCAGTGGCTGAAACTACTGAAACAACAGTCAGTCCAGTGAATTCCCATTGAAGTAAAGCTGCAGTTGTGGACGTAACGATGTAGACAAACATGCAGTTGCTGTTCCTTCAGTCTTTAGGGAGCGTGTGCTGCGAGGACCATGCCTCTGTTCAGCTGGATGAAATGGCCTCATGAGACACGGAGACAAGCTGAGGACGAGGCGCCGTCCCTGAAGAGCTCGGGGGTCGTTCCCAGCCGCATGTTGATCGCAGAGCTCCTCTGGCATGTGGAGGAACGAGAACGGCTGGCCAGGGAAGTGGAGCGGGAGCACCGGCTGGCCCACACTGCCCCGAGCCTCCACTGGTTCCAGAAGTACCCCAGGTTACGGACACTCATCCCCTCATCCGAGCTGCACCAGCTGGAGTTCCTGTGCGCCCAGATCCCTCCGATCCACGCGGCCGCTGTCCTCTCCAGGTGTGTGGTGGTGTGATATCAGAACCGGGGCCTCACATGAGTACACTGTCAACAGTAGCTAGCTGCTGCAGCGTCAACACCAGGCCTGACAGGAGGCACTGTGGAGACGAGCGAAAGGGAAAAGGAGGAAGGGGGCGAGCTGCAGAGAAAGCCATCATGCGTTACCATCACAGCCAGCCACGGACTGTGTAGTGTGCTAACATGTGAAGGGCACGCTGGAAGGCTGAGTGAGGCCCGTTTAGACTCAACATCTGTTAGTCAGGACGGAAGAAAGGTGAATGAGTTGTTAGACATGGTTGAGCACCGTGACCTACTTAATCATTTCCCATAAAAATCACTACTAGGTCACTCCTGTGTGTGTTTATATAACCAGATAACTGAAGAACAGACACGATATTCATGACAATAGTTTGCCATTTAGGAAAGATCTCCATTGAGGATAAAATATTCATGTTTTGAGAGGGCTTTGAAGGATAAATCCCACTCAGGTCTCCCCGTTTTAACTGCTTTCACCAAAAGAACCAAATTCTCCTGCGCTCCACAGTGATCCATGTTATGCGACTAGACAGTCGAACCAAACACCTAAAAAAACTGTATTATAAAATCTAACTGCAGCGGAGCAGAATTAAATGCCACACTAGTGATGGTGGCGTTTTGTTTCTACTGCAGGTTGCACATCAATATGGCCTCAGGCAGAAAGAAACTAAACTTGCATCCATAATCAGTATATTTATAATAATATATTTTACCAAGAAGTTGCTTTATGTTTGAATTGTTTTCCTATAAGTCATATTATTTATAACTCTTTAATCTGATGTCATCGGACCACCACCAGTTCACATTAATACTGTATTACCCCCTTCTGCTTTTAACTGCACCTTCTATATTACACACAATTTAAAAACCATCCATGTCAGAATTTTGAGTCAATCAAATATTGAAACACGACGACTGCAGTCTGCATATGTGGCGATGCAACATTACGCTGATAGAAATCTTTGTTGCACCCTTCCACAGGTTCCGCGAGGTGCTCGCCTCCAACAACATTCGGCCCTGGGAGCTGTCGTCTGTCTTCAAGCAGGTGCTGAGAGACTTCCTGAGCCAGAAGGAGCATCTGGACCAGGACGAGCTCCCGGTGCAGCCCGCCAGTTTTGCACCCATGCAAACCTGGACGAGCCGCTACAAAATGAAGCAGGGCTTCGTCACCCCCACCGTCCCACACTGTGGAGACCACCCGAGGGAAGAGATCCCAACGGTCTCCGGCTACGTGGACCGGGCCATGAGGAACTCCAGTTCATTCGCAGCGCACAAAGACTGGGACCTTCCATATTATTACCCGATGCCTCTCCGGCCTAGAGAGACCTACAGCACCACGTTGTGACCGACTCGCTCCCCAGCACTTTTCCACAATGGCAGCATTCACACAGAACATCTCTGACTATTATTCTTTGTGTGTTTTACAGATGTGGCAGTACTTATGCTCATATTTTGTTCAGATTAAAGTAAATAAAATAGAAAGTTTTAGTTTTTAACCGTTAGTGCAACCAATTGTTTTGTCTTTTTATTGCTGCTTCTAATCATGAAATTGGTTTTCATAATTTAAACTGAACTACAAAAGGTCTGTTCATTGGAAAAAGAAACCTAATGGCAATATATCTTGGACATATAATTACATAAGCCACTATTAGTCAGAAAATAGGAGCAGAGTTTTATTTCATTTTTGTTTTGTTATCATCCTGTTATCCTTATAGTCTTCCAGTATGTTGTTGTAAGTTTATAGAACTTCAAGAGTGTAACAATTCGAGTCGATTCTATTTTAATTTCATGGGAGCAAACAGCAAAAATAAAAATCTATAATTGACTAGGTATGCAGCCCTTTTTTTTCATTTCTATTTGTTTGGTTAATAAAGGTTTCAGAAGTCACAGAACAGTCATGACTCAACACAGGAATATTTAAATCAGAGGTTTAAAAGTGTGAGAGGACAAACGTCTTCCCAAAAGCGTAAATATATGCTGTCGAGATTCAGAAGTAATAAACAAATAAATCTTCCCCCTCAAGTTATATGATTCTGAATATTTACATTAACTGCATCTGTTTCTTATAAATTCTGATGTAAAAATGGATGACTTCCTAATACATTTAACTGTTTGTCTTTCAACTTGTCACTTCTTTTTTTAAAAAGGCATATCTCTGGTCTCAAGATTTTTCCCGCTGAAAGGAAAAAACCCCTGAAGCACTAACGCAGTGATTCCAAGGGGGTGTAAATCTTTTTCTTGTTGTTTGTTTCAAATATAGATTAATCTGAATTTAATTAGTCTAGGTTAAAAAAAAAATTAAAATACTAAATTCAAGTGTTAAATTACAAATAAAAATTTTTTTAAAAATTTTGAATTTAATAGTTTTACAATCTAGTACCCGGTCTTCAGTGCACAGGGAGAAGAAATGGCACAGCGTCAGGCTAAAGTGGTAATTCCCCTCCCCCCCCAAAAAAAGACTAATACTTAGTGAGTTGCATAGATTATCGCTTCTTAGAAGGAATAAACAAAAAAATAGAGCTGAATTCATTGTTTGAAGTGAAAAATTTGTGAATGAAACTACAAGGTGAAGCAGCATCAGCCAACCACACACACAGGGATGGTGTGTAAACTCAATGAGTTTGTCCTCAGAGGACATGAAGTCAGTTTCAGAATATAATAAAGTGTGTTCACACACGCAGTGAGGTTCCTTCAACTTTGTTTTATAAACACTGAACCACACAAAAATGAAAGCATACACAGGGAACAGAAAGAACAACGTTTTTTTAACTCTAAAGAAAAAACACTTACCCCATGAGTCTGATTCTTCTAATGAAAATTATATGTCAGACACTATAGCAATAATCCATAAACATAATTTCCCAAATATCATACAACAATGGCTGTTGGAGTGACTAAACTAAAATTAAAATAAAACTTGTCTTGAGTTTTAAGTGTGTTGAAACAATGCTTTTTTATACTTTTTAAAATAGTCGATCTGCAGATCATCCGCCATCCAGCAGGGGGCGCTGCAGCAAGGTTATTTCTCCTGACCTCATGCTCAAGGTGTTGTGACGTCTAATTTCGAAATATACATAAAGCACTTATAAAAACTAGGTTTTACAATACCTACATAAAGCACATTGAAAGCATTTAAAAAAAAAAAAACATTTCAGTTAACATACAGAATTATTTGAATATTTCAAGGCCCAGACAAGGGCCCTTTTTCCTAGATAATTAAAATTACTTTATAACCAACACTTATTTAATTAAAAAAAAGCTCTAACACCTAAATGCACGACAATAAGTAATAAAGTTAACAAAAAGACACATTTAGACATGAATTATTATTAACACAGTAAGCCACGTGCCGCCCATGCGCGGACAGAATCTCAGCATGCTAACCAGCGAGTTAACTTTTTCATACCTGGTCTCTGTCGACGACGTCCCATCTAATTTTGTTTCAGGAGTTTCTCTCGAGAGTTTAATGTTCGCAAACGTGGTTCCCGAAGTGAACCAGCCCGAAATCTGCTCTGCAGTGAAGGCTTTTTTCATTTTTCAGCTGTTCGTAATCAGCATGCTTTTTTTTACCGACGCGCTCCAGAGGTGCAGCACTGTGCCCAAGTGAGCCGAGTCGGGGCGCTGCAGCCTCCAGTGGACGTGAAGCGGACATAAATTGTTCATAAATATATTAACCCTATGATATGGGGGTCAAACATCAGGCTCCAATCCAGCCTGCCGAACAATCTGAAATGAAAAGATGTTTAAAAAAAAAAAAATTCTTAA
>OMNM01011484.1:19553-43788 GCA_900302745.1 Parablennius parvicornis | reverse complement strand
GGGGGGGCTGCTGCTGCTGCTGCTGCTGCGGTGGGGGTGGCGACTGCTGCTGCTGCTGCTGCTGAGCTTGCTGTTGCTGAAATCTCAGTAAAAGAGGTTGAGATCGCTGCGGCTGCAATCCTTTCAGCAACTCATGACGGGAATGCATGTGGATCTGTAGATGCACTTCGTAGTCGGCCCATGAATTGACAGTCTCTCCGCAAGTGGGGCACGTGTACGACTCCTGGGCGTGCTTCTGCAAATGCTCAAGGAGAAGTCTCGGCGATGTGAACCCAACCCCGCACTCGCACGTCACCCTCCTCGGAAGTACAGATGGAAGTGACATGATGCCCCAGTTACCACTCTCTTCCTGGGCGGGACTGTCTGTCGTGTTAGTTGGAGCGCTCGGCAGCGCAGCCCCTACTTCTGCCACCGTTCGCTGCAGCTGACATTTCCTCCTGTGAACCATCATGTTATCTTTGCGATTGAAGGTCTTCCCACACACAAAACATGCAAACATCGGCTTCACAAGACTGGCATTAAATGGCATCCCTCCCTGGCTCCCACCCTGTGGTCCGGCCCCAAACCCCCGGAGCCGGAATCCACAAAGTCGCAGATGGCGCCTCAGAGTTGACGCCCGACTATAGGTTTTCTGGCACCTGCTGCAGGGGTAGCGTCTCACACCGTCTCTGACAAAATAGCGCAGCCCGTGAGATGCCATCTCCGGTGGCTGAGCTTTGCTGTTCTCGCCAGCTTTCTCTGCAGAACTAAACATCGCCATTTCATCATCCAAGGGCATTATCCACTGGGCCTCATTACGATCTCCATCATTAACTTTTGGAACCCAGTTGTTTTCTCCTTGCTGAGGTGGAATCCCAGGCAGCGGGGGGTCTGCATGCTGCTCCATTAGGGAAGACTTGGTGGAGAACGGGGAAAACTGCTTTGCTGGACGTGTCCAGGCCAATTGAGAAACCAGCAGCTGCTCTGCAGTTGGTGAGGTCAACTCAACTTTGACACTAGCATGTTCAGTGCCCACGCCAACACTCTTACTATTAAAAAACTCAGATTTAACCTCGAGTTCGTTTGGATTGTTCAGCGATAACATATTGGGAGCTGATAAACGACTCTGACGACCCTGACACTTGTGTGTTTTCAGGTTCCACCTCCGCGCGTAGCTGTGCTTACACAATGGACAATAGAAGACTTTCTTTGTATTGTTGACGCTATGGAACGGCACAAGCTTTTGACCAAATGGGAGTTTTTTTAAAGGGCCAGAAGATTGCTTGTTCCTGTTGGCAAACTGAGGGCATACGTGATTATCGGGCAAAGGCATCCGTCCGATGATGAGCTGCTTGCAACGCCGGCAACATTTAATTCTCTCTTTTTTATGCAAGAAATGATGCTCAGTCAATCTGTTCACATTCTGAAAGACCCTACGACAGCGGCCACATTGATATCTCCCATAATTGCTCTTAGTGCTGGGATCCATCAGCGTTTGACGGGTTTCAAGTACCACAACAGGAGAGAAAGTCTTTGTGAGAGACACAACTTTCTTCCTACTGGACTCAAGAATTCTACTGATGGATGGACATTTTGTCTTGATGCCTGGTTTTGTAAGCAGTCGCCTCAACTGTGCAATAGAAAGGTCATTTATTGGCGGCTCTGCAGTTTTTTCCCCTGGCGTTATGTCAACTGGTACAACTTCGTGTTTTGGGATCACTAAATCTTCATTCTGATTTGGAGACCGATGTGCCGTGTATGCCGATGCCAGTAGTTTCATGAGGGCCATGTTTTTGGGTGCACTGTCTGTCATTTCAGCGTTGTGAACTGAATTTGTATTGACCTCAAAGTCCTCATCATTCTCTGGTATTTTCTCTCCCCTTGTCGACATGTTCTCGAAGCGTTCCTCCTCTTGAAGGGGCGCACACTGGCCTTGAGGAGAGGTTACTATGGCAATCCCGTCTTCCTGGCTCATGACTGCTTCGAGGGCTGGTAATATGGGCAGTTCAGCAGCTGGGGACACGAAGGCAGACGGGCAACCGAGGACCAAATCTGACTGGCTGGCAGGAGAAAATGATAGCTGTGGAGTGGTGTTATTACCCGGGGGCTGCTGCGGCTGAGAAACATGTGAACGTTTATGCTCCAGCATCAGAGCGAAGTCCTGAAATTCCTCTCCACAATCACAAATGTAGAATGAAAGAGCGCTGTCAGACGGGACTTTGTTGGGACTGAGTTGCTCACCGGAGGAGCCTGTGCTTTCAGACGGCGCCTTGTGCAGGTTGTGATTGGCCTGCGTTGACATTGGGCCAGGGTCCTTGGGGGCTGCACTTGCATGGGTTGCTTGATGCACTAGCAAGGAGGCCAATCCACTGAAAGAGGCTGAACATGCCACGCAGCGGTACATTTTGGGGGAGGAAGCATTTCCTTGTAACCCAAGCATCACGACAGTCAATCAAACACAGGAGGACAGGCGAATTGGTGCAGCAGGGGAGTTTTCTGCAAGAGAACAAATAAACAAAACATCTTGTTATTATGATTTAGTAATCAAAAGAAGGGGTTTTTATTCAATCTTTTTTTTCCCCTCCCACTTTGTTGCTTAATTTCACTGTTAAATACAGTTTAACATAGATGAGTCATTTTATTTTACTGCCAATTTTCAATTTAATATGTGTTTTTATTGACAAAGAGCCCCAAATGTCCTGTGGATGTTGGGAAGCTCTGAACTGGACATCTGAGGCACATCCTGGACTGCAATGATAAAAACATGACCTGTATTATTATTTTTTTAACTCAACCAACTGGTTTAATACGTGTTGTCATGCAGTAAATTAGCATCAGATGTACATCACAATGTCTTGGATGCTAATAAATAAACACATTTTTTTTTTTTGTAGTTGCTGAACACATTCTTAATTTTACCAACAACTGAGCTACAAATAATTATTTATTTTGTGTTTTCTTTTTCCAAGGCGAACTGAACAGAATTTCATATAATGAAAATGTGCTTGTACAGTGCTAAAAATCTACAATGGGAACAAGTCGAAAACTAATGGGCACACAAACAAATGAGAGAGAAATAATCATTTTAAAAAAAGGAAACCCACAAAGTGTTTGGTGCAAGCTAAACAGAAGAAAAGCAATATTGCCATTCTACATCACATCCACAATGCCACCAGGCCTGCAGCTCAAAACATCCACTTTCGCACCGTGCTCACCAACATTCCTCAAGATGACAGCCTATCACCACAGAATTCATGTTGACATTTTGAAAAGGTTGAGATTAAAAAAAAAAAAAAAAGTGGATAAATTAGCTCTTCATACTGTACACTGATGAGTGCAAATCCAGTCTCCCGTATACCACAGCCCAGCACCACAGACCTGCTCTGCAGTAGTTTGTAGAGCGGTGCGGCACTTCCAGCCTGAAGCTGAACGACGACCAAACCAAGGAGATGGTGGTGACCTTCCCCAGCAGTCGCAGGGAACCGGCGGCAGCCGTCACCACTGTGATCAACGACAGCGGTCGAGACGGCATAGCAGGGGTCACCAAACCTTTTTGAACTTGAGAGCTACTTCATAGGTAGCGAATCATACCAAGGGCTACCACATTGACACACTCCTCTGAAATAACACATTTCCTCAGTGTGCCTTTAGTTGTATATTATCATTAATGATACTCATCTACGTGAAGACACTGATCATATCAATGATTCCTCACCATAATTATCAAAAATGACAACAACAAAACCCTCTGGACATAGAAATGAAGAGAACACAGCAGATATCAATTTTAACCTCTGTGCTACATAAAAACACTGGGGAATGGCGGGTTGAAAATAAAAAGAATAAACAAAACCCTAGAAATAATTAAACATATCTAAATGAATTAATGCACCGATGAGAACTTGAACCTTTGTCTCTCCGCACTGAGGGTAAAGGTGCGTTTACACAAAGGCACGATGAGTTACGAATATCATTTTCCCATCAATCCTGGTACATTCCTAACATTCTTAATGTGACGAAATGCATCTGATTATAGTTCTTAAATGGGGGTGACATTTTTGATATTCCTGGATCATGGGTTTGGCTGCCCAAAAAAATCTTACAAGAATATCAAGAATCACCTGGATTTGTGAAGTTTGCAACTGAGCGTGTCGATTAAGTCACGTAATAGAGCGTGACAGCATTCGTTCTGCTGCAGCATCCTTTTCCCTGCACAACTGTGTGGAATTTCTCTGAATGTGGAGCAATCTGGAGTGTCTGAACTGTACAGCAGCTGATGGTAGAATGACTGGGGTGTGTGTGGAGCCACATATATATCCAGTCGCAGACGGGGTTTGTTTTACGCCCACAGCACAAAAAAAACACACTAAAGTAACCTAAACTTCATGTATAATAAACATATTTAAAATATTAAATTTTTTACAATCATGTAATTTTTAAACCTATAAAATTGCGAGCGTGATTAAAAAAAAAAATAGCAATGGAATATATTTAAATTTTAGACGCCGATCACTTGTTAGTTGTGCTATTTTTAGAACGGGCCTGCAGGCGACTCGTGGTCCTTGGGGGTGACATGGTGCCACGGGCATCGTGTTGGTGACCCGTGCTGTAGAGCAATACAAATACCTGGGTGCTATGTCTATCAACCGAGTCAGGTTCTCCTCCAACACGGAGGGGGGCCAGTGGAGGACGTAGCGACACAGAAAACTGAACTGCTTTTGTCTCAGCAAAAACATGTCTCTGACATTCCACTACTTTGAAAATGTTTTAGCTTCTCGACATGCGGCTGGTATCACCTCATCGCCCCACAGGACAGGAACCGCCTGTACAACATTCTGAAGCTGCCCTCTAAAGACTGTTATTATTATGGTCATTATTTTGTCTCACGAGAAATGTCACAATGTCCTCGTGTGCAATTTTTTTGTAAACAACTTTTATTTCTACTTATACTGTGCAATACAACCATTCTGCTATTTAAATGTTCTTCCTGTTTTATATATACACAATACTGACTTAACTTCCCTCCAGAGCAACTATTTGTACTATTACTGCCAGCAGGACTGTCATTGTATATAAGCTATACATAATCCAATTTATTTTTTATACTCTTTAATGTACCAATTGCCTCTCAGGGATAAATAAAGTTTTTTTCTCATTTTGGAAAAAAAAATTGTTAGAACTCAAGTTTCATCTGATGAAAAAGTAATAATACATCAAAGTCAATATTTTGGCTGATCTTGGACTAATCTCCAAATCCTTAATCCATTTAACATTTGTTATATTGAAAATAACTTGTTGGTGCCCTCCTGGGCTGAGGGAAAGGTTTTCTCTGGGCTGATAGGCTGAGGCCCCCTATCATAAGAAAACTGCTATTGGTTTCGATTTATGTTGTAACATCATCAACAAGGCTCTCACTCATGTAAGATTGTACGTCTTAGCTGAGAAACAGGACAAGTAAAGAAATGAATAACTTGTCTCATGCGTGGTTTTCACCCACATTCAAGCGATCGCAGCTTAATTATGCCTATGAATGAGAAAAAAATTAAAATTTTCTTAAATCCAGAAGGCAATACACTCACATTTGATGATTTTGTTTTGGTAAGATGATGTTTCTGATGCAGTTTATCAGTGTACTGACGCCACGTCAATCAACAAGGGCAACACTTTAGACATGTTGACATCAGAACATTTTGTTTTTGATGTTATTTTGATTTAAGCAAAAAAAAAAAAAAAATTGCTGATTTTGTTTGTGAAAGTAAAATTATTCACCTTTGTCTTTCTGATATTATTTACATTTAGAAAATTAGCTTAAGTACCAGAGCAAAACTACAGAACAGTTCTTTTTTTATTTTGATTAACACAACAGAAACCTTTCTAACATATTTTCCAACGAATGATAATACAATATTTAACAGAGGAAATAGTTAATGACAATAATGATTCTTAAATTATCACTGGTACAGAGTATGCAAAGGAAATGAAGCCTCATACAGAAGAAAAGTCATTTAAATTTTAAACAACTCAATGCTCCTTAGTGCAGTTTGTGAGAGTGATGTTTAAGAAATGATAAGAAAATTTTAGTTAGTAATTAATTAGACATCATATATAAAAGCAGCTATAGTCAAGAGATCATTTTCAACAGCGACCTTTCCTGAAAATAGCCAGGTGACACAAAAAACCTATCCATCAATCCATCTTGCTTAATCGTGTTCAGGATCTGGAGCTAATCCCACCTAACTATGTCTGAGGGCAAGTTACACCCTGGACAGGTCACCAGTACATCACGGGGCAAACGGAGAAACAGACAACCACATGCACACTGACAAAGACACCTGAGAGCAATTGAGCTCATATTCATGTTTTTGAACTGCAAGAGAAAACCAGAGTTAAGGCAGGAAACCCATGGCGTTATCGCTGTAAGGTGAGAGCAATAGCCACTGCCCAGCGGAGTCTGAAGACATAAACATCAACTGGGACACGGGGCTCGAACATACTGGCCCACCGAGGAAAACTCCTGGTACTCCCGATGGCCAGTCTGTTGCTGACATTGGGGCACAGCTCATTGAAACGGGGACATGCGCCCCCAGTAAAAAGGGTCTGGCAATGCCCCTGCCCTCCATGTACTTTACAAATATACTTGGAAAATTATTTGTAAACAGACCGGAAAATGTAATTAAAGAAATATGACTTACTGGATAATCATCAATATTGGCTCATCAACATAGGTTCATGGGTAAACGATCAACATCTTTGGCATCAATAGATGGTGTAGAAAATATATCGGCAGCTATAAGAAAGAAACGTGTTTTTATTCATTTATGTAAAGCATTAGACATGAGTGATTATTCTTTACTATTACAAAAAGTGGATTATGACAGGGCAGGTAGGTACTTCTTGACATTAGTAGAACAGCTTCCAGTAATCAACAACACTTAATCACACTGCAGACAAATAACTGTGGTGTTCCACCAGGTACAGTGTTTGAATAGAAGTTATTTATACTTTGGATTTTCATTGTATCTATACAGCAGCAATTAATTTTAAATTAGTTACATCTGCTGAGCACAAAGAAATGATTGAAATCCATTGCTATTCTATAAAAAAATTAGGGATCACTAGATGGGAAAAAGCTTGCATATTCTTTATCTTTCAATTATAATGCCATAAATGTCTTACTATGGTGAGATTTGAAGCAATGTACAGCACTATCTCGATAAATATCATTACAATTTTGACTTATTTCAGTGATTACATTTAAAAGAGTAAACTTGATGCAAATGAATTCCACACATTGTTGTTTGTTTTGAATGTTGATCTTCCTTGATACAATAACAATAACAAACACGTTGGTTGGCTCATGCAATCATCGAAGGCATTGGTGTTGATTTTTGTTTAAGCAGGTATCTAAAGTTTGGATTTTATGCAGAGTATAATCAGAATAATTTAAAGTAGCTGGAATGTGCGACTGGCCGAGTGGAAAATTGAGCACACGGTTAGCAGCGTGCTAGCTGGGACCTGACCCCACCATGCAGCCATCAGTCCAAGTCCTTCTGAGAGGGGCTGCAGACAGCCAGGAGGAGCAGGTCAGTTCAGGAGGAAGGCCGGAGAAAAAGGGAGCATCTAACGATTAGAAAGCTTGCGACGGTGACCTATGAAGCGGCAGCAGCAGCTCCGGTCCTCAGATACTCACCGTTCACAGCAGCGCTGACATTTTCCTTCGAAGAGGACGGACAAAGGAGAGGAGAGGCTAGGGGAAGCAGCAGCAGCAGCTCGGCTCTCCGGGGAACCAAAGCTCTGCTCGGCTGTGGACAGACGTGATGCTGTGCCAGGAGGGAGACAGCCGAGCAGAAAAATGAGCGGGGCTGCAGCTGCAGCAGGCGCGGAGGGGTGCGTGCGGCGCATGCGCAGAGCCTCGGGCACAGGAAGACCCTTAGCGCCGTTTTTCTTCTTCGTGTGTGAAGCGGCAAGCGCCCGTGCACGGAACAGTACCGACACCTACTCGACTGGAGGGTGTGGGGAAGTTCTCATGAGACTGAGGACACGCACACACACACAGACACACACACACTCAAGGTTTAACATGAGTGTATGTTTGGATCCCAGAAAGCACAGCATCTGGTTATATTGCTGCAGACAATAGCCAGATTCATAATAAAAATGAATACTGAGGTTCTCCTTATTGGCTTCAAGTCCGCCTTCACCAAAGCTCAGTTTTCCCATCACTATTGACAGATTCTCTGGTTCTCCCTCATGTCAGGTAAAGACACTGGGTGTCATCCTCAACAGCACACTATAATTTCAAACTCACATCAATAACATCACCCAGTCAGCATACTTCCACCTGTGTAAACCTCAACTGTCTTAGCGCCTCACCCAGCAGCACCGTCCCCCACAATAGTGCAGACCGTGGTCACTTCCCACCCGGACGACTGCAACTCCCTCTTTGTGGTCTCGCTCTCAAACCCAACAGCACTCTCAGATCTACCTCCTCTCTCAGCCTAACCTGCATCACCACCATTGGGTCACAAGCCTTAAGTAGATAGGTCTCCCACTTCTGGAACTCACTTTCACCCAATATCAGAAACATCCAATATCTGGACCCTTCTAAATTTCATCCTAAAACCTACTATTTTAAATTAGCATTTTCATCTAAACTATCTTGGTTTGCTGCAAATGTCACAATGTTTGGTTTTTACTGGTACTAATATGTTTTTAACTGGTTTTTGAACTGCATTGTACAGTGACTTTGGGGGCTTTCAAAAATGCTTACAAATAAATCTGATCTGAACTTTTCAGAAAACTTTTTGAAAGTTTAACGAGAAAAGAAAAAATAGAGGTGATGGTGTCCTGTAGTAGTTTTGAACCTCTGGGTTTTAAAATGGACAGTGATTTCAAATAGGACTCACAGATAAGTGCAGTAGTTAAATCCACCTTATTCCATCTCAGAAAGTTGGTGAAGGTGAAGTTTGTTCTTGTACGTCAGCACTTTAAAATAGTAACTCATGCTTTTATTACATCTTGGCTCATTCACTGCTTCATGTTGAGTCAGCCAATCTTCCTTCGCATATCTCCAGTTGGCTCAGAATGCTGCAGCTCCACTACTAATTGGAACACGTCTGAGGATGCACATAACCCTTTGCTTACCTCCACTGGCTGTATGCACACTTTAGATTTCATTATAAAATTGTTTGTCATTTGTTTATAAGGTTGTGAATGGTCCCGCTCTGCCTGACCTCTCCGAGCTGCTTCACTAAACCACTTCACCCGTCATTTTTAAAACTGATCTAAAAATCCATTCTTACCACTTGGCTTTTAACCCTGTTTTAGACTTTGCACCTGTTTTAATGTTGCCTTTTTATTGTTTGCACTTTGTTTTGACTGGGCGCAAACACACACACACACACACACAGTAGAGATAACATAGGGTTCAACCAGGAAGCAGTTCACACAGCGGTGCAATTAAATTGTATTTACTAGGTACAAGGAAGAGGGATGAGATATGCACTAAATGTTTGTTTCTTTTGACAATTTGTTTATTTACTTGTTGGTTGCTCTTTGTTTGTTTTGTCATTATTTGTGTTTATGTTGATGTAAAAAAAAAAAACAGGATGCAAACAGAAGAACTGGAGGATTTAATAAGCTTACTTTTCATATTCATCATGTTCTCATTTTTACGTTCGCCAAGGATGTAATAAAATCACATCCGTTTATTTGTCTGTCTGTGTGTCTGTTAGCAGGATTATGTAAAAACGACTGAACAGATCTTCAACAAATTTTCACCAGATGACTTCATTAAATTTTGGGAGTGATCCGGATCTGGATCTGTATTTGGATTTCAGTTGTTACGGTCTTAAGCAAATTTCATCAAAACCACTTGACGGATCTTCACCAAATTTTCATCACAGATAGATATTAGATTATAGAAGAATTGATTACATTTTGGAAGTGATCCAGATTTTAATTTCTGGGGTCTCAAATGAGGATGACGTCAAAAGTACATGACAGATCTTCAACAAATTTTTATTCAAACATGTATCAATTGGCAAGATACTACCTTCAGATTGTTTTATTGAAACCGAATCCAGATGAAAATTGGAATTACAGTGCAGATAATATGTCTTTCTTTCTGTGTCCGTGTCAACATTTGGGGGATATTAGAAATCTCTGATTGCTCTTGTTTTCATTGCAGTCATTGTTTTGCCTTTATTTATGTTTATTGTTTGAACTATGTTACATACTTTTAAATAATTTCACCACGGTTCCCAAGTTAATGCCACAGTAAAAATTGTTTCTGAGACCATGTGCAGAACATCTTATGCACACACAAAGGGTATAGACATGATTTAAACAGCATATTGTGTGCTGCTGCTGGTGATGGAGGTGTAGTATGTGCTCCCAGGTCAAAACTAACCCTAGCTGATATACTCACTCAGTGAATAGCACAAAGCTGCAAGTCTCTCTGCGGCTGATTAGCTTGATTTTGCATGCTACCTTGATAAAATGGTAAATGCCATTATAAATGGCTTAGTGCTCTAACACCAGCAGCTGATTTCTCCACACAAAACCCTATGACTCGATGGCTTGTCAACAGCCCCTGTCCTGATCCCAGAGATACTGACCCAACCGATTACTTAAAGATGAATTAAATCATGTAACTAGTCGCCTAAATAAACAAGGTAGCAATACTGCAGTTTTCCAGCATGACACAATTTTATTTAATTCATTTCATCAAATTTTCTGTCTAAGCTGGTGAATTCAAATAGAATAGACTGCTTATATTAAAAGCTCATTTGACTTTGCGATTTTGACACATTACAAAAAAGGGAGGCAGCAGCTGACGACTCTTGGCAGCTCTGGTACACACCATCAGGCTGAGCTCCTTTCTGGAGGCTATGATTCTACCTGAACAGCCTGATGCACACCAATAACTCTGACCCAGTTTCAATATGTGGACTTTCCAACCAGAGAAGAGAATATATTACATGGCCGACAGCAACACCGAAAAGGCATTCACAGTAGTACTCCACCCCCACCTTGGCTCACTTCACAGTCATGCTTTTCCCATCATATAAGCCTCTCCTGGTAGGAGAGACGCCCTCTGTGAAGCAGGTGAGAGTGTGGTTTGATTGTGGTGTGGAAGCATAACTGGACTGTTTTCAGTGTACAGACTGGGATGTGTTGAGAGCAGCAGCAAAACACAACCAGAGCATCAGTGTGGATGAATAGCTACTTCAGTGCCAGGATACATAAAGAAGTGCATGGAGGATGACAGTGTCTTCGGGAACACCGCAAACACTGGATGACGGGAGAAATATGTGCTATGCTGAAAACATGGAACACTGCCTTTGAATCTGCTGACGCAGAGGCTCTAAGATCAGCAGGAGCAAATCTCAACCATGCCATAAGGAAAGCCAGGCGTGCATACGCACTCTAAATCCAGGGGTTATTCCATGATTCTGACTGCTTAAATGACCTACATTTTTTTGACATGTCCGAGGAGCTGAACACAAGCACAATGAGACAAACCAGCACCACAGCCAGATGAACAGTGCCTGCAGCTTTAAAGAGCTGATATCTGGAAGACCTTGAAAAAAAACAACCCAACATTGATAAGGCAGCAGGGCCAGACAACAGTCCCCAGAAAGTAGTCAGGGAGTGTTGGTATCAGCTGGCTTTGGTTCTGACAGACATTTATAACACCTCCCTGAAACAAGGCAATGTAGCATCATGTTTGAAGCAGGTCACTTATGAATGCTGTTTGATTAATTCAGTTCAACATTCAACGCTACCATTCCTCAGCATCTGGTAAGAAAACTGGCAGCGCTGGGCTTCAATATCAAGTTGTGCAATTACAACTTGGACTTCCTCTCTGACAGACCCCACTCCATGCATGTGGAGAAGAACACCTCCTGAATCATCAAGCGGCTCTCCTCTGGGCTGCGTCCTGAGTCTCTTACTCTTCACACTGACAACATATGACTGCTTGCCCTGTCCCTAATAGCCACAACATAAAGGATCCATAAAAGATCCAGCTGATTCTCCTACAGAGAGGAGGTGCTGCATGTGGCTGACAGATGCAGGAGGAACAATCTTAAGGTTAACAAAATAAAATAACTCATTGTTGACTTCAGGAGGACCCATTCTCCACTGACTATTAACAACACAGGAGTGGAGGTGGCAGAAAGCAGAGTTCATGGGAGTGCACATAAACAGTTTAACCTTGACCCAGAATACCACAGCTTTGGTAAAGCAATTGCAATAACATTTGCACTTTTTCCACAGGATGAGGATACATCTGCCTGCCAACATCCACACCACTTATATTCTTGAGTGCCATAGAGAGTATACTGAACAATAGCATCTGTCTATGGTAGCGATGGACATTCCTGGTCCTGGAGGGCCGCAGTCCAGCAAGTTTTCAATATTTCCCCATAACAACACCCCTGAGTTTAATGAATGTATCATGATGAAGCTCAGCAGACAGCCAGATAACAATCTAATCATTATCAGATGTGTTTAAGTGAGGACACGTTGAAACCATGCAGGACTGCGGCCCTCCAGGACCAGGATTGCCCACCCCTTCATGGTGTGGCAGCTGTGAGCTGCAGACTGAAATGGCCTCCAGACTGAAATGGCCTCCAGAGAGTGGTGAGGATGGCAGAGGTTATCGCGACATTTCTTCCTTTCATCAAGGACACGGCTGCCATATGCAGTCTGTGGCGAGCTGAAAACATCAGAAACGGCACACATCCACATCAGTGACAATCCTCTCTGCTGGCGTCAGGTAAGAGGTACCACAACCTGAGGTAAGTGACAGCCAGGCTCTGCGACAGCGTCATACCTCAGGCCAGAGGACGTATGAACTGCAGTCTTGGTCTATTGTCAGGTTTGAAAATGATGCAACAATCCAGTGCAATCATTTTTTTCTAGTGCAATAATATTGGAATAATCTTCTCAGTGCAGTGTTCCTAAGCACCTTATCATGTTATTGTTTATTTTCAAACATTTTAATTGACTTTCTAAGGACTTGTGCCTTAAATGGCGCTATCCATATCATGTGTAACGAAAGTTTGTTCATGTATGCACCTGTGGTGTACCTTTTGAAGAATAAAATTCTATTCCAAATGTGATTGTGATTAATATCAAATCTGCTTATTTCTACTGAAGACTCTGACACAAAGGACATTGAGGCACTACCAAAAATAAAATGAATTAAATGTCTCACCTCCAATTAGAGATAATATTTGTCCATGGGACTTTCAAACTAAGAATATTTATCAGCACACATTGGTTAAAGTAAGACATTCTCATAACCTCAGGCAAATTCTTCTTGACCAGCCCTTTTACATTTGGAAATTCCTCAAACTAGACCATAAACAAATAACTAACAGAGATACTTTTTGTTGCTGACTTTATTCTTAAAATGAATGCATCAACACAAATTTCCTAACAAAAGTAACAACCGCAAGTTGTCAAAAGAATATTCTTCAGGAAGATCTAGTTGATGTCTGTACAAGATAGTATTTAGAAAAAAAATTCGTTATAGGAAGAAAATGAAATGTACAAAATGATCTACGCTACAGTTGAGTACAGAAAATAGCAGAGAATTAAAATAAGCATGAAAACCATAGTTTATTTCACAAACCAACAAAAAATGACTATTTCAAAAATCTGAAATCAGATTATGAATTCAGACATTTTTTATTTTCTCCGCAGGCAAAATTGGAAATTCCTCAAACATTTATAAACACTGTCAAAAAACTATGTGGTTACTTTGTTGTATGCAACTCCCACTATTACAATCCAAAATATATACAATTCCATTAAAAGTGAAAAGAACAAACATAATAATAAGAGCCAAGTATACAACAAGGGCATAAGGGTACAATAGGTGGCATAAGGCATGAAAAGGAATTCAAGATACTTTAGTTACAATTAAGCCGGGAAAATAAAAGGTCCTTGTCATTTAAGAGCCATTACCGAGAGGACCCAGCATGAGTTTGTTGATGTTCTTCCAGGAGGTGAGGGAAAGCAAATGCTTTGTCACATTCGGTACATTCATAAACCACCTCACCAACATGACTTTCTTGGTGCTGCCTCAGAAGAGACCACAGATTGAATGACTTATAACACATGTCACAACGATATTCACCAACTTCGTTCTCAGCATGCAGTCTCATATGTTCGGATAAATCTTGCTTTGTACTGAACCTGGCATTGCACCGAGGACAGTTTAACACTGTCTTTGGTGGCTGAGGCGGTGGTGAAATAGCCACATTTTGCTTGTGAATATACTTATGTTTTGTGAGGTAGCGCTTCTTGGCAAACGATCTTCCACAAATCTCACATTTGAATGGCTTTCCGACAGAGTGGTCCATATTTTGATGTTCCAAAAGGCGGCTTTTGGATGTGAATCGCTTTGAGCAAGCAGAGCAGTTGTACAACTCCTCTCCTGTAACATCAACGTCCTCTTCCTCACCACCTCGATAGTAAGTACCACTTGATCGCTGTGACGATCTGGTCTCCGCAGCTGCCTGCCGTTGACAGGAGCAATTGTGGCGGCGAAAGGCATTATCCCCTGAAAAGCTCAGACCACAGTTCGTGCATTTTACTGCGCCAGCGGGCGCCTGAGAAGAGCCCCCATAGTCGTTCCCTCTGTTCTCAGGAGGAACCCTTTTTTCACATTTATAAGCACCATCAGGATGTGTGGGAAAGTGGTAAATAAGTTCAATGCCACTGGGAAAACACTTGTGACAGACTGGGCATATATAAGTAGGTATAGGTCCTTCACCTTCGTCGTCACTTTCACGCTTGATTTCTACTACAATGTCATCAGGGTTATTAAGATGACCGAGGAAGTCTTTTGTAGAATAAAAAGTAGTGTTGCACTGTTTACATGAATATTCAGTGTCAGACCCTGTTGGCAGGTGGGTGTTCCTGTGTTTTTTCAGATGAGACGCATGAAGAAAATATTTATCGCAGTCTGTGCAAGAGTATGGCCGTTCTTTTGCTGCCATGCACCCATGCTCCGAGAGTTCCTCTGGATCTCTGAAACGTTCGTGACAAACACCGCAGCGATATTTAAATTCTGTGGAATACCCAAATGAGCTTTCAGAAACTTGAGTGGGCGGTTCCTTCTCTGCCCTTGAAGCTGGAGGTAGGGGGCGATCTTCAAAAATGGTGTGGCTTTTCCGATGTTCCGCTCTACTACTCTTAGAAACAAATACTTGATTGCATATGTCACATGGAAAGTTGTCTTCAAGGTGGGTGTACATGTGTTCTGTGAGTTGGGATTGACATTTGAAAGTCAGGTGACATCTGGAACAACGATATGGATGAATTTTGACATGACCCTGTTTGTGTTTACGCAGTGCAAACCGAGAGAGAAAGCCCTTCCCACATGTTGGACATTGGAATTCAGACTGGTGCTTTCTCCGATGCTGTTGCAGCTGGGATGCCTGAAAAAAGCATTTACCACACTCTGCACATTCATGTGGTTTTTCACCCAGGTGACACAATTGATGATCCTCAAGATTTTCTGATGTTGTGAATGTCTTGCCGCACACATGGCAGGGGAAGTATGGTGCCAAGTCGGGGTCCTCATTGCCACTATTTTCCTCTTTTCCACTTTCGCCACTTGTACTGACTTTACTGTTGGGATTTTGCGGGTCGTTGCCTTTTTCGTGCCTTGTGCTTTTGGATGCTCTCTGCTCCTGTGGATGCCATTTTTTGTAATGTCTTGCCAGAGATTTTTTGGCTGCATACGTTTTGCTGCAGAATTGACAAGTAAATGCATCATCCACATGTTCTTCGCTGTAATGATTACATAAAGATGGTCGTGTCCAAAACCGCTGAAAACAAAGCTTGCAACAATATGGTCTCTTTGGATCATGACAAGTCTTGTGATCTTCAAGATCGGCAAAGGTGAAAAACATCTTGGAGCATTGAGGGCAGGGAAACTTCTTGCTAATTCCGTGCATCTTCATGTGTTTTTCAAGGTTTGCTTGATTTGAACAAACCCGGCCACATCTTGTGCACGTGTTGCGCTTTTTCTCTTGCTCTTTTCTCCCATGATCTTCAAGGTGACTAATGAGCAGTAGACCATCTGTGAAAGTCTGGTCACATTCTGAACATTGATACTGCACTTCTTTCTTCTCTTTACTCAAACTGCGGGGCTCCTGGCTTCCTTCTGAATCTTGTGAGGATTCATCAGTCAAGCTATTTTTGCAAGAGAAGTTGGTCTGTAAAACCCCGCTGCCAGTGGTTTCAGATTTTTCTTTGAATACAAGGACAGAGTCGTTCACTGCAAAATCTAATGTAGCTTTCAAAGGACCTTCTTGTTGTTTGGTTGCAATATTGAGTTTTTTGCATTTCCTATAATGATTTCTGAGGAGGGCTCGATTTCCAAATTTTTTGTCGCATATTATGCAGGTGATAGGGTTCGGATTTTGGTGTGTCCGCTGATGACCTTTTAGTCCAGCTTTATTTGCAAAAGGTGTATTACACTCAAAGCAGAAGAACTCAGGGACCTTACTTTTAAGTGCTGAACTTGGTTCACTGGCTGAAACAACATCATCATTGGGGCTTTCATCACAACTTTCATCTCCAGTCTCTTCTTTATTGTTTGGCATATTAGACAGATGTTGCTGAAGGGGAGCAGTAGACACCAGTTCCATTGTTTCCACCTTGTGTGAAGACAAAAAATGCTCTTGGAGTTGCGAAAAAAGCAAAAAGCGTTTGCTGCAGTATGCACATGAAAAGCCTTTAGGTGGGCTATCAGGAGTTGATTGCCGTGTCCGTTTAGCCATTGATGCCGAGGAGCCTGATGTTGCGGTGCAACTCTTTTTGTGATTTTCAAGCATGTTTGCAGGAAAAAAGCTTCCACAGTCATCACAGAGGACCTTGCTCTGCTGCCTTTTCATGGTACATTTCTGATAATGACGTTGCACATAATCCTTCCTGACAAAATTCTGACCGCAATAATTACAGGAATATGGCCTCTCTCCTGTGTGCAGGCGGATGTGTACAGCCAAGTGTGAGCCATTTGCAAACACACGAGGGCAATAAGTACACCCAAACTTGTGTTTTTTGTTTGAGCTGGGCTGGATCCTTTGAAGTACTATGCTCATTCTACCAAGATGACTGGTCACATTTTCTGCTGAATCAGTATCATCAGGTGGAACAGCACTTTTTTGCATGGAAGGCCTCCTGCACTTGTTTACCTTTCTGTGCTTTTTCAGTGATTTTTCATGAGAGAAGGCTGCACCACACCGTGTGCACCTGAATAACTTTGTAGTATGGGAAATAGTGACATGTCGTGAAAGTTTGGACTGAGTAGGGAAGGTTCGAGTACAGAACTCACAATCAAAGGTATCCTTTTTGTCAGAAGCATCATTGCCAAACTTCATTTGCCAACCCTTGCCCACATCATCTAAACTGATTTTGGGAATGCAGACCTCCAGACGCCTTTTCCTACCCTTACAACGAGCCTGATGCACTTTTAAATGATCGTGCCTTGAGAAGCAGCCATCACAGGCTTTGCAGCGATATGGCTTCACCTCATTATGGGTTAGAATGTGACGTCTTAAGGATCGTGGTTTCATGAAGGTCTTGGTGCAAAATTTACACTTATACTCTGCTTCACCATCAGCTTGAGAATGATCAACTGTCTTTTCAACTGGAGGCATGTTTGGTGGATTGTTTACAGCATCACTTTTAGGTTTCAACAGCTCAACCTTGGAAATGCCATCACAGAGCTTTTCATGCAGTGCACACATATTTTGAGTTGCAAATCTTTTATCACAGTGCGCACATGCATAGGGTTGCACACCAGTATGTGAAACAAGATGTCTCAACTGGACCGACTTAAACTTAAACCTCTTTGGGCAATGAGGGCATTTCAAAGGGAGTAGCTTGCGTGTGCTGGACTGTAGAGGTGTTTTGTCTTCATCTTTGACTGTCTGTGAAGTGCATTTCATAGAACTTCCGACAGGGGACAATGATGTGCTGTCATTGTTTTTTGTGGTTTCCATGCAGTCTTTTAAATGTATGCCCAATCTATTAATGCCATAGAGCCCCCCGCAATTCGAGCATAGTTGCAGAGTGTTTTTCTTGTGGGCAATGAGATGACTTTTCAGACGGATCTTCTTGCTGAATGACCGTGGACAAAGGGAACAAACGTACGGTCTTTTTGTCTTTGTGGGTTTAGCTGTGGGAAGTTGGTTGATGAGGGGTAGACACTTCTCACTATGAAGTTTCAGGAACATGAGCCGATAAAACTGCTTCCCACAGTTGGTGCATGAAAAGGCTTTGTTTCCAGTGTGTTGGAGCATATGGCGCAGTAAATACTGGCGACAGCTAAATGGCCTTTCGCAAAAAGGACACTGATTTGAAGAAGACTGCGATATATGTGTGAGGCAGTGTTTTCTGAGCGTTTGGGCATCATCAAATTCTTCCTTGCATAAAGAACACTGCAGATTTGATTTTGTTTCCTCTTTCAATTCCAAGCTTTGCTGTGGCTTTACAGATGGGGTTTTATCAGGCTGAGATGGCTTGTTTTCTTTGTTTTGGTGTACAACGAAATGTCTCAGGAGATATACTGGGTACTGGAACTCTAGAGGACACTCTGGACATTTGAGCAATCCTTTTTTAGGATGTAGGATTCTTCGGTGCTGGATCAGTTCCCCAATAGTCGGTAGGATCTTTCTGCAGATAGTGCACTGTATCCTTTTCTGGTGAACTGTTCTGTGACCAACCAGGTAGCAACGTTTTTTAAATCTCTTGCCACAATCCAGACAGTGGAATGGTTTTTCACCACGGTGCCTGACTTGATGTTTCTTCAGTGATCTTGATGTGCCAAAACATTTATCACAAAAATGACACTTCAGTGTAACAGGAATACTTTCTTCACTTGATATCAAACTGTCTTTTCTGTCATTTTTTTCTTCTTCAGTCTTGTTACTGCTTGAAACAGTTGGCTTGGACATTGCAGAAAAAATCGATTTCCTGTATCTGATAATTTTGCCAGACACTTGATATAACTCATGTTTCTTTTTGTGTTTGTACTTCCCGGAAGGATGATGGAAAACTGCTGGGCAGAGACCACACTTGTATCGTGGCTCAGACTTGGCTGTTGAGTTTGGGAGTATGTGTTTTTTCTGTTCATTTTCTTCGGGTTGTGTTTTCCGTTTGCCATCCTGTTCAAGTATTTTTGGCTTATTGTCCAATTTTTGTTTAATGGGTTTTTGATTCTCTTTTGCAAGTCGATTAAGAGTTTCCCGCAGGCAAAAGCTTTTGAGATGTCTGTATCGGTTGTGAGGTAAACTGAAAGTTGTGTAACACAAGGGGCACCGATAATTACCGTTAACTCTTCCTTTACCGTTATATATTGCATTCCTGACACAGTCACGCAAGTGCCGAGCCCTGTTGTAGGTGTACTTGAAAAGCCGTGGACAAAGAGGACATTTATATTTTTTGTTCATATTGCTCTTCGCTTTTATGACAAAATGTTTCAACAACATTGAAACACTCTTCATATTGTGTACAGCATAACGGTGTTTGTTAGCCTTTGCAACTGAGGGGTACCTTTTGCCACATATATAACACTGCGTTGTCCTGGCAATGTCAACAAGCTTCACATAACATTCCTGAATGTTTGCGCAATTGTCGTTTTCTACTCCATCTTTTTGTGGTTGCAACTGATTTTTGCTGCCAACAGTATCAGATTTGGTTTCAGAAAGTTTGGACAGCTTGCATCTCCCGGGGACTCTCTTGTGTCTGTTAAGAGAACAAGACTGTGAAAAATACAAACCACATCCATTACACCTGAATGGTGTTTTGCCTGTGTGAGTTCGCATATGTTGGACAAAAGGCATGATCCTTGCAAATCTTTTCCCACATACATTGCATTTGTGGCGGCCAAGTCTAGTTTTTTTATGTTCCCCTTTATTGGCAGAGATCTCTGTTGGTTCACCGATTACACCACACACATGTTTTTCAGCTTGTTCTTTCCCTATCTGATAGAGATGACAAGTCTTGCAAAATTGGATGTCGACCATTGCATGGGAACAGTGATGGTGTGCAATCAGACCATCTACATTTGATGTTGCGTGGGAGCATTCTGCACAATGATAAACATGACTACTTCCATTTGTTGGCTCCAGTTTTTTCAACATCACAACAGGGTGCAGAAATGTTTTCGATGGTGCAGAGAACTTTAGTTGGGGTTCTTGAGGCTCTGAATGAAACTTGCCATTGTCATCGTCTCCATCATTGCTCTGACTTGCATCAAGCACCGTTTCATCGGGATCACATGAAGAATCTTCTCGAGACAGAGGTTCACCATATGGTGTGTCAGACAGTGATGGCTCCTCAGTGGATACGTTCACCTCTTCAAATGACCCTTGTAAATTTTCAGCAACACCCCCATAAGGACTTAGTGTTTCCACTGCATCAGTTTTTTCAGACGGCACATCTTGTTGATCAGTGAAAGGACTAGTATTTGGTCCTTGTTCTGTCCATTCCATATCTGAACAAGAAGGAACACTTGTGCTTGATGTATTGAGTTGCAAGCAGGCTTCCAAAGTTTTGAAGGCACTTGGTGCACTGTCGTTGCTTGTCATAGAAGAACTGATACCATCTGGTTCAGGTTCTGGGCTTGATCTCTCAGGTACTGTTGAAATTCCAATTACATTCGAATCCGGTGTGACTGGCTGTAAGCAGGATTCTGGGAGAAGATCAACCTTTTCCTTATTCTTGTCACTGGAACTGCAGTCATTTTGATCAGCAGATGAGGTTGTGGTGTTCTGCTCTGATGAATTAGTCATTTTCCTTTCTTGACTGTTATCCATGCAAGCTGTATGTTTAGCTGGACTGTCATTTGTGAAGATAGGTTCACTGCTGTCTGTCTTTGCCATTTCTCCTGTCTTTTGTTTTTCACCAGCCAATTCAGTGCCAAGATGGTGATTATCATTGGCATTTGAGTTGTGCAAAGACGAGGAAGACTCTAAACATTTGGACAAACCTTGATTCCCACTGGCAGGGATTCCTTTAGACACACTTTCACAATTATTACATGACTCCTGAGAAAGACTGTCCTTAGTAGTTTTTTCTACACTGCTGTCATGTTGACTGACATCTGTGTCTACTCCACTGATGTTAGCGAGCAAGTTGCCTTCCAAAGAGCTTATAGCATTTTCATGGCTCGGACAACTGTCTGAAATCTCATTTTCTTTCTCGAGGACCTCACTTTTAGGTTTCTCCTCATTGCTCATGTTAGTTTTATCCGCCTTGTAGTTCAGATGCTTGACTTCATGGTTTTCTGAGTTACACATCTTTTCCATTACTTTTTGATCTGAAATATCGTTTTCATCAGTCAGAGGAGATATGGTCATTGTCCCAGCATAATCATCTACACATGCAGCAATCACATTTCCATGCTCACATGTTGAGATGTCTGAACATTTCTCTTGGGTAACGTCTCTCATTTTTTTCTCTGGTTTTTGATCATTATGAACAGGTGCAGAGTCAAATTTTGCAGCTGTCATGTAAGAGGTAGCAACTGACTGACCATTCTCTGTAGAAGATTCAACTGTATTTCCCAGACTGTTCATTTTGCTTTGTGTCCAAACAACATTATTTTCTGATGGCATGAATGAATCAGACTGTAACCCGGCAGCACTCACATTTGGATAAGTCATACTTCCAGTATGAGTTGAAATCCAGTCTGAAGAGGTGTTTTCTGGGGGAGGATCCATTTTAGATCTTGGCAATATATTCCCTGCTACATAGTCACAAGATGGTTTAGTTTCATCTGAGCCACTGCTGACATCCGAGTAGTTCTCAAGAAACGATGCATCTGCTACTCCACATTGTTGTTTAAATTCTAAATCTTGAAATTCTGAGGATTGTAATCCACCTGTCGCAAAATCTGGCATTTCACTTTTTGCACATTTTTGCAAGTAACCTTTACCTGTTTGTTGATCAGCTTGCCAATGTGTTTCACCGCTTGATCTCTGGTAAACGCATTCTGAGCTGGAATTTGCAATCCCAGTATTTGGGTAATAGTTTGTGCAAAAGTTTGAGTTAGTTATTTGGTCTTGTGAAGTCATTGGGTTGGAAAATTCTTGTCCAATATAGTTCGGAAGAGTTCCTTCTGTATCCGATGTTCTCCTTGAGGATCCAGGATCCGAAGACATAGGTGGGAGGTTTCGATAGTATGAGTTCCATCCATGAGCCATGATCACTGAGGACAGGAAGCTGAAGCTTAGAGTGCCAAGTCCTGAAAGCAAACAAAGCAAGACTTTCATTAAACCAAACAATGAACATTTATTTTAAAAAGCATTTCAAAATAGAACCAAAATGCTTGAGCTACTGTATTGACAGGATCTAGCAGGAAAGATCACATCAATACAATATTCTACTCTTCAATGGCTTCCAGTGAAATTCATAATACAATTCAAAATTCTTCTGACTTATAAAGCTCTTAACAACCAGGCTCCATGGTATCATAATAAGAGCTTTTATTGTCATACTACTTCAGCAGAACACTTCATTCTCAGAGTGCTGGCTTACTAGCGGTTCCTCAGCATTCCTAAAGTAGAATGAGAGGGAGACATTTCAGTTCACTTACACTCAGGAAGAGATATCTATGCCTCACACCCCAGATCTCTCCTCTCCTCTCTCTTTTTATCTCCTGACTGGGCCAAAGAAAATCTTCTGCGTTGGGATTTTGACATTAGCAGGAAGTAAATTATAATCACATTTGGTGCCCATCCCTACAGGGGAAGAGCACTATTGTATGCAAAATAAGGCCTTTTTAAGCTGCTAGCCCCTGTCAATTTGTTCCTGTCAATTGTGTGATGTGGAAACAATATGTGAATTTCTTGCACACGGCATCTGCTGGTAAATCTTTTGCTCATGTTTAATGTCTACTCTCTGTGTCTGACACCTTTTTTGATTGGTCATGTCAAGTGTCTGATCAGTCTCTGATCCAGCCTGCCCAGACACCTCCCCCACAGCACAGTGCCACCTTTCACATTAACTTTCACTTTCAGTTCACACTGAAATGAACCTGCCGCTCCTTAAGACTGGCTTTAGCAACCAAAATATTGCCTATGCATTGAGTCTCTTCCATTGTGGACAGATTCAGAAACTGCAGAGCTTATTTCTTGCCTTAAATGTTTGAAGAAATACTTCGAGCTGAACTGTTTTCGTGACAAAAGGAAAGGTCTATGACCAAGTTGCCATATTGGTCTGGTTTGAACTTCAGGCGCACACTACCCCCGCCTAGTGGCCCGCAAGTGACATGCCCTCCAAACGTGCGATTTTCAGATGCAATGTGTTTACAGGTGAGAAACAAAAAACGTAGGGGATATTTATAAAGCCGTGTTCACACCAGCATCACGTAGGGGAGAAAGAACAGTGATTGGATAATAACTTACGGGAAGGGGTTTTGTGCAGCAGGCTGACACAGCGCACACACACCGAAAACCAAAAAAACTATTGAACTATGCAGGAGAATCCAAACAGTTTAATATTTTACAGAGAACCATTGCATCCCAGCTCCAAACAATGGTGTTTCACTGTTAATTGTCACTGACGTTCTTAGTTAGTGACAATTAACAGACTTTCTGCAGACTGCAGACTGCAGACTTTCCTGCAGTCTGTGCCTTCTCTCTACCTTCATGCAGGATCTGACAGTGGAACTGAAAGTTTGTTGTCGGAATCTCGCCCCTGCATCACACCTCAAGTGGGTTTATGGCAATCTATTTGTTGCAACCTGAACCAAGGTTGGAATCCCTTCCTATAATCCATCTGGCCGCCCGTGAAACCAATTGATATGATATCAATAATTGTCATTATATGCATTTGGTTTATTTAAATTGTCCTGGGGATATATCTAAGACAAATAATCCATAACAAAAAATAAAAGAAAAATGTCTTCACCTGGCAGTTTAAATATTGATAGTCATCAGAATCCCAAAGACATCAAGTCCATCTGGCTGTAAAAGAGAAACAAAAAAGACCATTGTAGTTAATTAAACTCAGAAGAGACTATCAAACTTCATGTCATCTTCAGATTAGCTTTGAGGTGTGGCTGGCAAAGTTGATCATCTGTGGACGCTGGGGAGGAAAAAGATCAGTTTTAATGAGGCCTGGGTTTGGCTCCTGCCAGGAGAACAGTACTTGTCTGACTGCATTGTACCAAGTGTAAAATCGTGGCGGGGGGATCACAGTACGGCATTGTTTTGGGGGG
>OMNM01011484.1:4887-19533 GCA_900302745.1 Parablennius parvicornis | reverse complement strand
TAGGCTCAGGCCCCCTAAGTTCCAATGAAAGGAATTCTGAAAGCTGTAGCATATGAAGAGATTTTGGAGAATTTCATGCTCCCAGCCCTGTGGGAAGAGTTTGGAGATGGTCCCTTCCTGTTCCAATATGACAAAGCAAGTCTTGACCTCGACCCAACAGAACACCTTTGGAATGAAATACAGTGGAGACTGCAAGGCAGGCCTTAAGTGAATACTTTCAGCAGTATGTCAAAAACCATAACAAAACTCATGATGTCACTGACAGACTCTTTGGGCATCATGAAATAAGGCATATTTTTAAAGTTGTTCAACCTTTATTTTTTTTGGGGGAAGAAATTACAGTCCAAGTGCATAAGGGCGACGGAGGGAACTGCAGCTGTTCCTGCTGCCTGTTGAGGAGAAATATCAATATCATCTTTTACATCAAATCTTCAAAAGTATTCAATTACACAGTGACTATTAAAAAGTCACTACATTTGTCACTAGATGTCTGTGAACTCAAACGTAGCAACAAAGACGCTAACTTTGCAAGTGTGGCGTAGTTTTTAAAATTCCTTTATATGGTTAAATAGGCTAGTACAGTGGTTCTCAAATGGAGGTACTCGTACCCCTGGGGGTACGTGAAGGCACTCCAGGGGGTACATGAGATTTTAAAATATACATATATTTAAAAAGTAGCATCCATGCAAAAATCCTTTAAAAATAATTATTTAATAAATATTTCAGGAAAATATAAGTTCATAAAATGAATTTTATATTTCAGTAGGCTGTTCAATTTCATTATCCTAAAAACCCAGAGTCCCCCACATACCAGGATGGTTCGACCCAAGCTGTCACATGCCACCTGCCATCACCTGTCAATCACTGTCAAAATTCAAACGATGGAGTCACGGTTGAAGCGTGGCGGCAATTCTTTTGAAAACACGAAGGGACAAGTGGCTGTCTCTTGAAGAGTATGTTTTAATTGGATTTACGTCCACAAGTTGCAACCCACCCAAGACACTTTTTTTTTATGTGGGGAGAAATTAGCTAACAGCAGCATTAAGCCAGCTGTGAATCTGTGAAAACGGTTTGAGCTGGAAATCCTGCAGCAGTGTCTGTATGGACGCAGCAGCATCAATGACGGGCAGCGCGTCTTGGCGTCCAAGAAAATGAGCCCTGTGTTACATGACGTTTTGAACAGCAGCATCAAAGTGATCAACTTCATTAAGTCAAGGCCACTTAATGCATGCCTGTTTCGCCGCCTCTGTGAAAATATGGGAGCTGAACACACACAACTGTTGCTGCACACAGAAGTGCGCTGGCTCTCTCGAGGGAGAATACTCAACCGGCTGTTGGAATTAAGATCCGAAGTACACGCCTTTCTGATTGAGCACAGATCTCCCCATGCCACCTTGTTCCAGGACACAGACTGGCTTGCAAAGTTGTGCTATCTGTGCAAACTCAACGAACTGAATATGTCTCTGCAGGGCGAGGACACCAGCATTTTAAACATGTATGACAAAGTGGGTGGCTTCCTGAAGCAAGCAGAGCTGTGGAGAAGGGCCTGTGTACAGGAGGATTTCACCTGCTTTCCTCAGCTGGATGATTTTATCTCTGGTGAGGATGTGGACAGAGTTCCAGTCAAGTTGGTCATAGTGGGACATTTGACCAAGTTGATTCAGGATTTTCATTCCTACTTTCCTGACATGGAGGAGAAATCTGCACAGCTGGATTGGGTGAGAAACCCATTTCTCTTGTCTGGAGCAAACTGATGCAAGCTCCCAGTCACCTCTCAGGAAAAACTCTTGGAAGTGTCATCTGATCGTGGCCTCCAGATGAGGTTTGCCATGTTCACACTTACACAGTTTTGGGTGTGTGTGAAGCAGGAGTACCCTGACCTGGGACAGACAGTTTTGGAGCAGCTACTATCCTTTGCTCCACATATTTATGTGAGGCCTCCTTCTCTGTAATGACTGTGATCAAAACAAAGCATAGAAACACACTGTGCCTGGAGAAGAGCTTGATCATAGCAATTGCCTCCCTGCCACCAACAATGAAGAAGATCCTCAGTGAAGCTAAAGCCCAAGTGTCTCACTAAAATGTCTCATTAAGTGCAAAAACACTCAATTCAGTGTAACAATGCAATATTCAGTGTTGACAGTTTGTTAAGATGTCAATCTTCTTTTTGATTCTTTAAAAGATATTTCAAGATGATGAATACTTTTATTTTTAGCAATTTCTGCTTTTATTTAAAATTAAGTAAATGATTTTTTTTGAGAACAGATCTTTACTATGATCCTAAAAGAGGACAATTTATGTTGAAAATTATTTTATGTGCACAAATCTTTATTTATAATTAAGTTCATTATTTCTTTCTTTATTTTTTAGTTATATCTTTTTATTTCCAAATAATTCAAGAGACCACTACAAATGAGAAGTGTTTTGCACATTTATGGAGTTTTAAATGGTTCATTTTATAGTTTTAAATGGTTATATGGTCACTGTTTTCACTACATTAGTTTGAATCACTATATTCTAGTGATGAGAAATATTTGCAATGAATTTAGTCATGGATTATTAACGTTTAAAATGTTTGAAGTAGTTTTTTTTCCAAATGTTTTTTGTATGTGTTTTTTGTAAGTGTTTATCAGTTCCAAAGTTTAATAAATTAAGACAATGATGGCACAGTGCCCTGTTTTAACTCTTTTTTTTTTTCAACTAAAAATGCTTTGCGCTGGTTAGAGGGTACTTGACTGAAAAAATATTTCACAGGGGGTACATCACTGATAAAAGGTTGAGAACCACTGCTCTATTGTTTAATTAAAAGGATGTACCATCCTTTAGTCGGCTGCGATCACTGCCCAATGTTAAGTTAACTAAAGCAGTATTTATTTGATTGTATACAATGACTGTAAATATTAATGCTGAATGGATTATTCTGAGATTTGGGATTTTGTTTGTTGACATATGATAGGAGTAAAGGAGTAAACTCAACTGCCGACAATTTTCCACCACTAAACAATGTAATTGCCACTTCTCCCTGTCAAACCCAGCTGGACATGGTTGCTGCATCACAGTTGTCGGGTGTTAATTACATGGTAACCCACGTGGCTTGTAAAAGCAATTCCTTCTGTTATTAAACCCTGTAAACCCCTAGACAATATATTTGGTAACTTTAGCATCGCTTGACATTTCTTCCTAATTACAATGGCAGACTCATGGAAATCACAATGAATGTGTTTGTTTCATTTAATAAAATGCATGTCTTTTTGCATATTGAAATCAAATGTACCGTGCATCAAGCAGATAAGTATAAAGAAAAAATGCAGCCAGAATTTCAGTAATGGATCTTCTAAACAAAAATAAGGCTTCCAAATAAAGTCCATTCTTTAGTATTGGAAAAAATTGTGGTGTATGACAAGAATAATACCATGTATTTCATTTAATACAGTACTAAACATGCAGAAATACCATGGAGGACACAATAAGTTCACTATGACACTTTCAATTTACTTGCATTAATGTGTTTTATTTCCCTCTATAAAATACAATGGTCGATGGCAATTTTACACAACTAGAAGTAATCTTACTTGTAACTAGTGGAATTCATGACATTACAGTGTGGTGATTCATCTGAATTACAAAGGTGAAAGCAAAACAATATAAAACGTCACTGTGGATGTTGATAAAAAGCATCACACAGATTCTAAAAATTGCTGCTACCCTTGACTTCATCGTTAGATATTTCAGTCCATGTTTTTCTCAAGCGTCTCAAGAGCACACTGCTTCTATTTTTTTCATGTGGTGAGTATTCAGGCCACAATGAAGACACTAAAAAATGAGAAGTCATCAGGGATTTCTAAAGTTTTTTGGTGATTTGTCACAAGAAAATAAATACACATCACAAGCCAAGGAAAATAGCACAGCCAAAAACAGTTAAAGCTGCAAGCAGCGTTGGTCACGACCTCAGGTTCTGGCTTGTGGCCTGTTGGGATCTGCCCAATCATGGCCTCTGGCCCAATCATTTGAATATTAATAAAAAAAAATATATACATTTCTGAAGGTTATAACAAAAAAGGAATTATATTTAGAAAAATGTGGTGAGCTTTTACGTTAAAAGGCAATGAATCTGTAATCTTGCAAGTGTGTAAATATAAATTTGTAAAGTTTTGGGTGTAGTTACCTTAACTTTTTAAGTTTTATTTCAACATGAGTGAGTATGCAAAAGCTATTAATTTCATGTAATACTAATGCCTACAGGTTGTGTGAGATGTCGTGTCTCCTGTTGGATTCAGGTCAGTGGTATCGGCGCGTGATTTGTAGGTCTTGATGAGACGAACATATGAGATTTGATTTGATCTCCCTTCGTCATTCTTACGGGCCGTGGTGGCCATGTTAGTGTTTCTACGTGGCGCTAAAGAGCATATATGGCACTCTGGGGGTTACTTTTTACATTTTCTGAAATTGTTTGGCAGTCCTAATGAGCGTACCAAATTTGGTGACCTTTTGAGTGTGTTTAGTGGGTCAAATTTGGGTTTGAGGGCCCTCGATCCAATGAGCGAACGGCCGGGCTCTGTGCAGCTCCAGGTCAGGCCTCCTGTGGAGGCCTTACCTTACGGCCCAAGGTCCCTAAAAAAGAGAGCACCAGTGATGGATCTTATCTTGAAAATGTCTCCCCAACTGTAGAATTAGAAAAGAAAAACACATCACAGATTTTAAACTTTACATCATATATGTATATTTGATCCACTGTCATAGTATTGGCAAGTTGTTACAGTTCCTTCACATACAAACAAGTGACATTCAAGGTAAGACATGAGAGTGCAAATTAATATAAAACTGTGTGAATTAAGAATAAACCCAAAAATATGATAATAAAATAGATTATGCTAAAGGCATGATACTTTATATGTGATAAAATATATATAATCTAGCAAATTGCATTAAATAAATGATATTATTTATGATTATTTTATGTTGTATGAAGTAACTGCTTTTTCAGAATTATTATATGCACATTAAATATACCCAACCAGTAGTCTTTGCCTGGCTCATTCTGTTTACTCCATCCACTTCAAGCATTCATCTCACATCGTTGTTTGGGGTTCTCACTCTCCAAAATAGACAATGAACAAAGCATGGCTTGGATGCCAGTACTTTTCCACAAGGACAATATCATTAGTTTCCACTTGGTGAAGAGGGAGGGCCTGGAGTCAAGTAGGCCAGAGGCTTGTGGAGGAGGATGCAAAATGTGTGAGGTGGAGTGATATGAAGCAAGAATAATTCATAATAATTGACCTGCAATCAACATGTTGCAGCTTTAAAGGAAGAGGTTACTTACTTTACACAATCTGCAAGATAAGTCCTTCAAAATTATTTTGTCCCTAATGTCATCCCTGGTCTCTCCCAAAAAAGACTGCAGACCCCACATATGATCTTCACTTTGATGAAACATTGGAGTGAAGCCAAATGCTGGTATACGCATGACTTTCACTAGCACACAAAAGTAGGATATCTTTTAAAGCAACAATAAGTTTCCCAAGGGTGCTGTATTTTTGGGAACCCCTGCCAACATCAGTTAACTTTAACAAGATAATAATCAGATTATTAGGGTCCCGGCACTAAAAGTGCCAAAGGACCCTATTGAAATTGTAAAGATTATTAAAGCTGCAAGCAGCATTGAACGGGTACTCACACATACACGCAGGTCGAAATGTGTTGCATGACGAGATTTTGTGCATGTCACACCACTTCCTGTTGCCGCCAGGTGGCGCTATGCACGATCACTGCAGATGGAAGTGCGTTATGCCTGATGACGGTGACTGTCTTTTGACTGTGATCCGACGTGGACTCTCAAGCAACATGTGAAGTTTGAGCCAAATCCGAAAATGTACACCCCACTTGCTGTTTCTAGCAGGCGGCGCCATGGCTGATGGTCGTAGTTGTTGTATGGTGGCGATGAGAGCCGGACTCTGATGCAGCGTATCAAGTTTCAGGTCAATCTGATCAAGTTCAGTCTATACACAATACACTTCCTGTGCAATGGCATTCTTGGCCATTGCCACATCCTCAAATGGCGTTATGACTGATGGTCATCATATGGTTGTGCTGAGGACCTGACTATAATGCAATCTGAAAACTTTCAGCCTATTTACATCACACTTCCTGCTGTATGGCGAGCTTGACCCCTGCCACACCCCTAAATGGCATTGCGACTCAGGGTCATCATATGGTTTTGTTGAGGACTAGATTCTGATGCACTGTGTCAACTTTGACCATGTTCAAGCTGTTCATACTGCAATTTGTGTTTCATGGCAAACATGAATCATTGTGGCGTGCATATGAGCCAGCCCCCATAATTATTCATGAGATTTTAATAGCTTTGGCTCATCAATCCCTTTTCTATCACCACACCATTTTTCAGACAAATTGAAACGTCTGTCTCAGACAAGTTCTCTCTCAAACATTTCATGGTATCTACTCACACTTCCAGCAGGTGGAGCTATGGCAGATGGTCGTCATCTTGTGATTAGGGCCGAACTCTGATGACATATTTCAAATTTGAGGTTGATCTGATCCTGTTCAGCCGATTTACACTGCCCTTCCTGTTTCGTGGCGAAACATCAAACTTTGCGACGTTGTCATGGCCACTCCCTAAAACGTTTGCTAGAGATTTTGATCATTTTTGCTCTGAGTGAGAGGTAGGAGACTGGGGGGTCTGCTTGGTGCTAGTGGATGTCTGATGGCTCCAGGCGGAGTGTGCGCCTGGTGGACAGCCAGCCCGGCACGCTGTGTTTATGGGTGAGAAGCGATGTGGATGTCTTCGGGCATGGGTGGCATTGGCAGACCTGCTGTCTCCCAATCTGAAGGTTGCAGGTTTGATTCCCAACCTGTCTACATGCCAAAGTGTCCATTGGCGTCAAACGTGACAAATTGCTTTGGAGACAGGGTCATCATCACAAACATATCATTACTTTTACTCATATGCCATTTTGGGGCGTGGCAATGGTTAATCACACCATAAAACACAAAGTGTAGTATAAACAGCTTGAACGTGGTCAGATCAGCCTCAAAGTTGACATGTTGCATCAGAGTCCGGTCCTCAACACAACCATGTGATGACTCTCAGTCCTAACACTATTTGAGGGCGTGGCAGGGGTCAAGGGTTTTTTTTCCAATGGCTACCCACTCAAGCTCTGACTTGTAGCTATACGGAGTCACAGGACACCAGCGAGATGAGTCACTTTCTAAATGGAGATCTCACCCTCTGGGTAACACCCTTTGATTAAAAGATCAATTCAACAGTGACATCCATCTGACACAATCCTATTCAAAATTATGAGTTATGTGCTTAAAGTAAACTCCCCTGAGGTCATTCATAATCTAATAGTAATAATCTAATAATTGACTGAGGATAAAAGAGTATATTTAGTGAAAGCAAAGAAGTGGAGACTTTAGAGTCACGATTGTTTTGTCATTAACGAACGTGACCAGAACTGAATCCAAACCATCTTAAATGGCTTTTGTAGCAGCCGATCATCACATGAAGATGAAATATAAGATATTATTGCAGAAAAGCCACTGTAAATGCAAACGTTAATCATTTTCATTCGGAATATAATGGATGACAAGTTGTTTGTGTTTTCTCACAGGAATTTTATTTTCAGTGTCTAAAAATAAAATCCATAAAAATAACATTCTCTCAAAAAAGAAACAGGGAAAAACAACTTTTAAAGCTCTTCTTTATACAGCATTTGGCTCATAACAACTCTTCCTGTCATTCATCACGCATGTCCAACATTGATGAAGATTAACAAAATGATGACACTTCAAACAGAGGTCATTCAACACTGCGGTCAATTAGAGTACACCGAAAAACATTTAGCACTTATTTTCTTTGCTGTGGGGTTGAGAAGTTTATAGAAATAATGATCACAATCCGAAAGGCCAACAATTTGCACATAGTTGAAACACTCTTGATGATGTCACGTACGCTAATCCAGCAACTAATGGCTGAAATCTGATTTCTTTTTTGCTATATCTTTGTCCATTGAAGGTAAGTGAAAAACACACTAAACACATCATAACTTTGGACAAATGCTATCACTGCACAAAACTTTCTGGATTCAAAAGAGTTTTGTGTTCTTTTCATGAGTTTTTTTCTTTTCTTTTTTTCTTTTTTGCTTCAGCATTGCCCAGTAAGACACATTTGGTAGGAGGTTCATAAAAGATGTACTTCAAACACATTTCAATAGCATTTCAGCAGTGCAGCGCTCACAAATATAAAGACACAGTAGATACGCAAGTGTTAAGTCAACAATTGAAGAACTGTATATTGTGGGTTTTACAGTGATTGCTGAAAAATATTGAACACAACAAGAACATAATACAAGAAACTGGACACGCTTTCAAAGATCTAGTCAACAGATTGGAAAGAAATGCATAAAATACAACCTAATTCAGAGTCATGAGCATTGGTATTTGCAGCTTTTCTGTGTGATACATAAGTGCATTATAATCTGTATGTTGGTTTTGAACATTGACATAGAATAAAACTGCACACAAAGAATATTACAACAAAATGACAGTAGTAGGAGAAAGATAGGAATACAGCGGTAATTTTTAATCTTGTGCTTTCGTCACTACAGTGTGCTGCTAAACATGCACATATTATGAATATCAAATAGTAACCACAGCGTGAGCTTGACTAAATGACCTCGGATATATTTCCAGTTTTGCTTGTTTTTCAGATGAAAGAAAGACAAAGCTATATTTACTGAAAAACTACCTACTAGGGCACAATAAAAATGAAAAGGAATCACATATTTGAAATTCTACCAATTTAGTTTACTCGTAGTCACTGTTTAGGCAAATACTTGCACAAAACTGACATTGCTTTAAACTTAAAATCCTTTTTTTTTTTTAAGTCAATGTAGAAATATTTATCCTACAGCAACTAAGACACTCAACAGGAATATGTTTTTTAATCACAGATTTGTTTTTTTCCAACAATGAAAAAGATAAGCGCATATAAAACAAGGCATATAAACAAATCCAAAATTACATGAATACCAGAAGATATTTTGTATGCAGGATTAACAAGTGCTGTACAAAAAAAAAAGAGTCAGTCATTATACAAATACTTTTTAATCCTTGAAGCTTCAATCGTTTAGAAAATATGTTTAGAATGCACTTTAATCCCTGTTAGAGAGCTACAAAAAAAAACAACTGTAAATATTACAGACAGAGCCTCTCAAATCTGAAAATTCACCTCTTTGCAACAGCCTGACACCTCCCATGCACCCTTAAAAACCCTACAAACCCACAACAGTACCTGTTAGTTAGTCAGTGCAGGGTTTAACTACAGCGAGAAATAAACAAACATGAAGATGCCCACGCTGCAGACACACACCAGGCCCAGGTTGAGGAGTATTTTAACTCTTGGCGGTTCGTACAACATTTCCGCAATCACTCTGGCTTCATCCTGCACCGGTTTTGGCTGAGTACTTTTTGCTCCATCTTCACATCCACAAAAGCAATCCAGTAAACGCATGCACTTACTGGAGCTCCCATGACCATGGAAGTCTTTGTCTTCTCTGATCCCCTCCATCTCTCCTTTACTGAACTGTTCTTCTAGGCTGGTGGCTGCTGATGCTTCAGGACTTGGGGTTGCCGGGTCGTGGTCGGTGGATGTAACTAGAAGTCTCACATCTGCCCCATCCAAGTACTTCTCTTTTTGAACATCTGGGGACATTTCTTTAAGGAAGCTGCCATCACCATTACAATGGTTCTTCTCCATAAGTCCATACATTTCAGCTAGATTCTTCGTTGGAACCTTTTCAATGTTGCGAAGGCCCCAGACTGTGGTAGAACGAATCTGGTCCTCATCTGGTGGAGATGTGCAGAGGCTGACTATCACTGCCACCAAACCAGAAATCCAGAAGAGCCCGGCCGCAAAATACATGTAGTGAACATGAACAATGAATGCAGGCCTGTCATCTGGCTGGTCACATCGAGGTTGGCGGTAGACAAAAGCAAAGATCAATCGCAGGGTGCCAAGTGTGAAACCGGTCATGCCTCCCCAGAATGCACCTTTCTCATTACACCGTTTCCAGAAGACACCAAGCAGGAAAAGGGCAGCGATTGGTGGAGTGAGGTATCCAGCAACTTCCTGGATGTAGAGGTATGTCTGCCCACCTTGCATCTCGATAATGACAGGGACCCAGGCTATGCTGATTCCTACCATCAGCACAACAAACATGCGACCGACAATGAGCAGCTCGCGCTGAGACACCTCCTTTCGAACTGTTTGATAGATGTCTAGGGTGAAGATGGTGCTTGCGCTGTTGAAGATCGAATCAAGATCACTCATTAGGGCTGCGATCATGACTGCCATCATAAGACCCCTGAGTCCCACAGGCATTATGGCCATGACCAGGCGAGGGTAGGCAATGTTTGAGCAGCCGGCCTGAGAACCGCAAACTGCCATGCAGTGCTCTGGCCCGATGCAGGCAATGTCATCGGCAAACAGGATGCGTGATATCATTCCTGGAATCACAATTATAAACATAGGGAGGATCTTGAGGAATCCCGCCATGAGTGTTGAGCCTTTGGCGTGAGCAATGTTCTTTGCTGCGAGAACTCTCTGAACAATGACCTGGTCTGCACACCAATACCAAATAGATGCTGGGGTCTGGCCAAGAATGAAGCCTGGCCAGGGGATGTCTTCATCCAGGGGACCTCGAAGGATGCGCAGAGCGTCTGGTTTGGGATAGATGCGACAAGTCGCATTGGTGTAGTTTCCAGTGGCTATAATAGCAGATACATTAGGAATTGCCTGCATGTACTTTGTTCTGACACCTTCTAGCCCACCAACCTTAATCAGGCTCATGATAGTTAAGGTCAGGGCTCCACCAATCATTAGCACTGCCTGAAGCGTGTCCGTGTACAGCACTGCTATGAGCCCGCCAGTGACCGTCAGTAGAGCAGTCATGCTGATGAGTAGAAAAATGGACAAATAAAGGTTCCACCCCAAGGACTCCTGAATAAATAGAGCTCCAGCGTATAAGTCCACAGACAGCTTGGTAAAAATGTAAAGTAACACAGACAGGCAAGCAAAGTAAACCTTCAGCCTGTTGCCTCCATAGCGTTTGGAGAGGTACTGTGGCATGGTGTAGACCCCGGAATGGATATAAACTGGGATAAACACCCAGCCAAGCAGCTGCAGAAGTAGAAGAGCATTAAATTCCCAGGCTCCTACAGCAAAGCCACTCGCTGCTCCCGACCCCGCCAGGCCAATGAAATGTTCGCTGCCAATGTTGCTGACGAAGAGTGATGCCCCTATCACTATCCAGGTCATGGAGCGTCCAGCCAGGAAGTAGCCTTTCACAGTGCTGCGATTGGCTTTCCACATAGCCAAACACCCGATGGCGAGCACCAGCACAAAATACAGGGCTACCACAGCTATGTCTGCTGCTTCCATTCCAGGACCCATCTTTAAAGAATACCTTAAAGTCTCACTTGTTTGAAAGAATCGAAGCTATCTGAATCTTTCCAAAAAAAAAAAGAAGAAAATGCGTGTCTATAAAGTCAAGGCAAAGGGTGTAATTGTTTAAAAAGCTTGGTTTGCTGTCTGGATGGAAGCTGTAGGATCCACCGTCAGGTCAAATTCACTAGTTGCGCTTTGGATGGGGTCATCCACCAGCACTGAGGTCGTTCTAGTTTTAGAGGAGGATGCTGCAGGCCTCTGGTCTAGAAAAGCCTAGAGTTAACATTCCTGCAAGACAGCAAAGACAAACACCTCATTAGAGCCTAATTTGAAAAGGCAAGACAAGGAACACAAATGTGTTACGCTTGACAACAGCCTCTGTGATAACAAGATAAAAACAAAAGGTTGTTTAACTCTCATTTGTATCGAACTAGACATCACATCACAATCTAAAGCATAAAGTCATAAAAACGAGTAATGAAAGAAACCATAAAATATGGAATAATAGTCTGTAAATCACATTACATTATTTAAAAATTGTTAGTTTGAATTAATTCAGTCTTGTTATTGTGGTATTTTCTCAACATCAGTCTTTGGGTTTAACCTACCCATGACTTTCCCCTCTTATCCTTTAAAGACAAAATAACTCAAGCTATGCGATTGTAAAAGCTTCAAGAAACGTTATGTAACACATCAAGAAATACACAAACAAAATTGTAAGGACAAAGACTATGAAGGTGGTGTAACATTAACCCAATATGCAAACCTCTACTTAAGCTCTGCAATCCATATTATTAACATAAAGAAAAACGCCTGCATACAAATGTACAAAGTATTTTGTGAAAATACTGAAGACAGTCATACTGTGGTGGCCCCTCCAACTACAGCCAAATCAACCGATTATATAGTTTTGGCCATCAATAAATAAGTAGCAAGAAAAACACAAAGGATAGAAAGACATGACCTAGTCCCACCAAAAGATCAATTTGAAATGTACAATTAAAACACTATTAATATTAAACTCCCATGTTGACACCACTACGTCTAAGTTAGATCATACCAGAAGTAAAACCACAAAATCTAGATTGAAATTGATTGAATTGAGAGAAGAAGTGTGGGAGAACCCAGAGTTGTTGTTTTTAATCTGTAAGGTCTTCATCAAAGCTTATTTTATAATTCTAATTCATCTCCATTAAACTTAAGCAAATTTTTGAAAATCAAGAAGAAAAGGTAATATTGATAAGGCATCTCTTTGACCCCCAGATTCCTCCTGAAGATCCCAAGTTTCTCTCAAGAGAATCCATACCAACCACTGCAACTATTTATATAATCATATTTATGACCAAAAAAAAGTTATACACACACTAGGTCCTCTGGAGGCCTTAGTCTGTCATGCATGCCAAAAAATAACCCCACGCTTTCGTCTTCACAGCCATGCTCTGTTCAAAAACCATTTATCGTAATAAATGAAGTCTTTGTTTTCATTTTACTATTTCATCATCAAGGGCGACTCTCTATGTGCTCACCATAAACTGCCTCAGAGACTTTGGCTTTCAAAAACAGCAATGTCATTCAACAGATACACAGAAATGTGATTTGCTAAGTTACATAATCCAGCAGGGGAGGGCAGCAGAAACTGAAAATAAATAGTAAATAAATCATTTGTTTTATCACCTCAAAACAAAGAGTGTTTTGGAAAAGGAAGAAAGCCAAAAATTGCGACCTCCACAAATGCCCAGTCAGTCAAGTAGAAAGAAAAAAGGCTCAACACACCAGCAGACTGATATTTGACAAGCGTTTTATAAAGGCGCTCCGTGCGACAAAACAAATCAGCGGCAGATTGATATTACAAATCCCATTACCGTGTACCTGTGTAAGGACATGGTGCCATTTCTTAACAGTGGAGAAAAGCTTTATCTTCATCAAAAATGACTTGAAAAGTATTGTATGATAAACATGTCTAAAATGACATTCTATACTTTTTAAAGTAAGTTTATTCTGCTGCAATGTATCTGATATGTGAGTATGTCCAGAAAGTAATTTTGACATGCAAGATTCTGGCATAATCACTTTCATTTCAGAGTACTCTTACTCGGTGCACAACTGCAGGTCTCACGGGCAGTAACTTGAAATAATTCAAACATCTGGTATCATAGAATTGTCAGGCCAAATTATTGTATCTTTCAAGACTGGTAGAAATCTCTACTAGATATAGTAGTTTAGTACTATGAGTTGTAGGACTGTCTGAAGCAAAAGTTTCTATTTCAATATACAAGAAGAAACATGTGACTGGTTCCAGATTTACTCAACAGCAGAGCACAATAATCCCAAACAAACATAGCCAATGTCAATAAAAACTATCTCAAAGTCAAGAGACAAAATTAGTTTGTTCTGGAAGTAACGACGTGAGCCAAAAGGATCTTAACATCGTGGGATGTGTTTGGGCTTACATGAAGAGTCAAAAAGGTTTGAACAAGCTTTCACCCACTGAAGATCTGGTTCTGGAAGATGTTTCCGACAATTTACCTGCAGTGAATCTGCCCATTCAATTTGAACTGTACATGCACAGTGCTACATATCACAAATAAAAAGTAGTTAAGTATGTGTACTTTGCTACTGCATTTTTCCAATACCTGCACTTCAGTATTTATTTATCCTGACAACTTTTTACTCCCGACATTTAAAATATCCGTGCTCCTACAGTGAAAGGATCAGAGCACCTAAGATAGTGATACTGCAAGTGACGACATTCACATTTTAAAAATAAGCAAAGTTTTTCCAAAAGGTAGTTTTTAAATTGCATTAATTTTTAAGCTAAAGTCATGCCATGTTAACGTTCATATTTTTTACAGTAGTTTGCCTCTCAAAACCACAGTGTAATACAAGTTGATTTTTAGCTTATGTCAGTGCTGGTGTGTCCATGTTGACATGGTTTTACTATAAAACAATACTTAGTTCATTGTTACTTGGGAACATTTTAATTTAAAAAGGTAAATATGCACTTTTAACAACGTTTCTTCACACTAGCATCTGTACTTCGGTATTTGCCACCCCTGAGGAGAAAAAAAATGCCTTATTATGTCTAGTCACATATAAATTAAAACTGTCTAAGCTAAATCTTTAGCTTATGCAGCCATATTCCTGCAACTCTTGCTCAGATCAAATAATCTTAAAAA
>OMNM01011476.1:4091-19507 GCA_900302745.1 Parablennius parvicornis | reverse complement strand
GGCTAAAATAACTAAACCACTAAAAAGGTTAGATATCATATGATGATGGAAATTTTAAGGTAGGATTATAAGTTGATGGCAACAAAAAAAAAAACAAAAATAAGTTAAAACAAGAACAATCACAGATTTCTGACATTTGTCAAATGTTGACCTGCAGTCAGGAATTTTTTTTCATTTTTGGATCATCTCCAAAACTTTATGGACAGTTCCATGACCTAATATCTATCTGACTTGATAAAATCTGTGCAGTAGTTTTGACGTAATCGTGCTAACAGACATACAGATAAATATACATTGATGATTTTATTACGTCCCTAGCGGACGTAAAAACAAAAGTTAAAAATAAATAAGAATTTGAAACAAAAGACTTGGAAAGATAAAAATAGATTTAAATAAAGCTCTGAAAATGATTTGATGATTTGAACAAAAAATGCAATGCCTGAAACAGTCATAGGAAGTTAAAAGGTTTGAAAATGATAATAACAATAGTATTTGAATACACAATTAAAATAGCTGAGCAACTGAAAAAGTAAGTAGAATATTTAAATAAATATCCACATCTCAATAGAATTTCTAACATTTCCTGAATTCAGAATTGGCTCAAGTTTTGTTAAACATTATAAACCATTTCAAGGAGTTTCTGAGTTTTATCTTCATTTCTGACCTCTACATTGACCTCTAAATGTTGTGGGGGGCGTTGAAGTTTGATTCGAGGTAGAAGCTGACAGACCTGAGACTGTTGCTGAGGAGAGATGAAGTGGAAGTGGAGAAGAATCAGGATGTAAAGTGTTTTTAATCTGAACTGAACTGAATCAGGCTGCTGGCCAGTCTGAGTCTGTCCTCTCACTGAACATGGAGGCTCTAAAGCAGCTCTGGTGTTTGTTGGTGTGACGCCGCCCTCTGCTGCTCAAGCAGCTGAACTGCAGCATGTGTTTGTGTCACTTTGAGAATGATGTTTTTGTTTGTTCGTCCTGCTGCAGCTGACGCCATCAACAATGCAGCCGGATTCGGCTTCAACGGATACAACAAAGACGGATCCCCGCGGTGGGACCTGATCTCCAACCTCCGGATCCTGGACATCGAGGTGAGGATCCTCTCACTCTCCCGTTAAAACTGCTTCTTCACTTTCACCTGCCGCTCTGACGTCACCGTGTTTGCTTTCAGTTTGCGACCAGCTTTAAACTCTTCCTGGATAACTGGAACATTCAAACATCTCTCTGGCTCAAAAGGTAAAATAGATCATTTACACTCTGCTTCTGTTTATATCTTCCAGTTATTTCCTTCACGTCTCATCTGTAGTGGAGCTGTCAGCTTTCAAATAAAAGGTTTTATCATAACTTTTACATCTGAACTAAGGAGATCCTTTTAGTTAATTTTTATTGTGTATCGTATCTTATCATTTTTATTAAACTTCATTACATTTATATGACATTCAATTATAAATATGAATGTTTTCACTAAACAGATATTAGTCCTATTTAATTACTATTATATGACAAATCTAAATCCTGAAGTTTTATTCTTTTAAGTTCCTTGATACTTAAGAGATTGCTAGAAGTCTTTTTATCATTGTGAAGTGTTATATTTTAGTTGCTATAACTTAACCCTTTGTAGGTGACTCATTAAAGTACTTTTAAACAGAATGTTGATAAAGATTTAGTTCAGTTTCACATTTTAAATTCGGGGAAAACAAATACTGATTTACATGATTAACATGCAATGAAAACCTATAGAGAAGTATGAAACTGTCTATTCCAAAAAATTTAAATGACATAAAAATTCTCAGAGGTTTTCCTAAACAAAGATCTTCTCTCATCATTTGACTATTTTTCTGCAGAAAATGTGTTATTGTTCAGAAAAGTGTTGTTTTCTGTTATTGCCACTGAGAAAAAACGATCATATACGCTCACTTTAGTAAGACTTTTACCAAATAAAATACACAAAATCTGTACTTTTTTGTTCTGACTGTGTGTGTGTGTGTGTGTGTGTGTGTGTGTGTGTGTGTGTGTGTGTGTGTGTGTGTGTGTGTTTGTGTGTGTGTGGGAGGTGAAGGTCCTTCATCAAGCGAGACCCCCATCTGGTCACCACTTCACACTCCCACACACCACTCAGTGAGATGACAGCAGCCTCACGCATAAGGCATGATACAAGCTCACTGTACTGCTGCTGCCACACACACATGCACACGCGTGCATGGAGATTATATCTGGTTTTACTGCCACAAATATGCAAATTGTCAAGCGCATTCACAGGCTGAGGCTAAACCCATCACGCTGTAATGAAGGGTTTGTTCTGTACTTGAAGGTGTAAATTCAAAGCACACACTGCAAGGCAAAGACAAATGCTCACCCAGGATGATAGTACTTTCTAAAATCCTTCATGTCTTCAAGGTGACATTACATTCCAGATACAGTATCACAAGCCCTATAAGTCATCAATACGAGCTGGTTTCGACCTTAAAATATTGACATATGTGTGTCCGTGTGCTTGCATGCTTGTTTGTGTAAATCGATGAACTTTATGTATTTGACTGAGCCTGTTGTGCAGACTCATCACAAGGTGAACAAAAGTGGGCGTTCTGAGTTCAGTGTAAAACAAGATGTAATGGTTTTAGATCCCTGTGTAATGTAAATGAGATGGAGAAGTACAGCTTGGGGAGGTGCAACATTTCGATGTAAATGAGAAATGTGAGGATCATTGCATACTGTATAAGCAGTTTGTTCTCTCCTCCTCCTCCTCCTCCTCCTCCATCCCGACGGGCTTTACTCATTCCCACAGACCCTTCCCCTTCTCATTATCTCCCATCTCATTTAGAACATCTGTCTCAATAATCTTGTGTTATTTCGTGGACACGCTGAGACAAGCGACCGCGCAATTGGTGACAGGAGGTTAATGTAAATGAGAAATGGTCAAACCGTTTTCTCAAGTTGGCTTTCTCCTTTCAATCCTGCCAACATACTGTATCTGCAGATGGCAATCCCTTATTATTACTTTTCATCCTGGGGATTTATCATAATTATCTGAGCTCATATCCAAGTCATGTGGCTGTAAGAATCACCACATTTTTGTGACAATACAGGATTATGTCTTGCACTCTTTGCAGATTCTTGTATTAATGTATTGCTTTAATATTTTAATATTTCTTTTTCCTGAACATTTGACATTTCTGTTTATGTAAATGTCCACATCTGGTTGCTGGTTTGCCTTCAGTTTGGACAAGTTCATGAATCTAAAAGTGTCCAGAAGCCCACTTGTATGCTGGGTCGTGTTTTATGCCATATACAATATATACAAATTATCCTTGTACAATAATTGTGTACCAGGCATTTTCTTTTTTTTTTTCTTTTGTGGGCTCCACAGTCATTGATCATGTCTAGCCTCCATTCCCTTGGCAGAGCCACTCCAAAACACAACACATGAATAATTAAACAGCCAGTTAAGAAGACGAATGAGTTAAATAAACCTGCCCCCTGCCATTATAGCAAACAAATCTCTATGCACACCCTGCACATGAACAGCAGGTACTGAATGTGAGTTTTCTTCAAACATTGTGTGAATATCTTCCTAGTTTTCTTTTTGGATATGGCATTTTGCATGAAAAGTCAAGAATTATGTGTGACTGATTACTGTCAAATTGTACTCCCAGCTGCCCTGATGCAAAACAGATAAATATGTCTTTATGGACAGAATCTAGGAGGAAACATTTCAGCTATTTGTGATTTATGATACTTGCTTAATGAGCTTCAAACTTTGCCATACGAGCCATATGTTGAATGTGTTGGAAAAGATAAAGTTACTGAAACAAAACTACTTTTGATGCAAACACGATACGAACTGTTCTCTCTCTCTAAATCCTGCTTATTGAGTCAATTGTTAGCTTTGACAGTAGCATTATTTTAATTTGTTCTTTCCACTGAAGAGCAGCTCTGTTACTATTTAATTAAACTGCTGTTTACTGAAGGAGGAGCGCCTCATTTCTCCTGAGCTACGACACCCTCTTGACAACTTCATTCATGACACCTCTGTCTAAGTAACAGTAGCCTGTATTAACAGCGCCTGTGTTGAATTAGCAACATTATCGTATCAGCTTACCTCTATAAACGTATCGTATCAGCTTACCTCGATAAACGCTGTCCGTTGTTGGCAGTTTGTCCCAGGTGTTTAGCGGCTGTCTGTTTTTTGTTTTTTTTTTTTTCCGTCATTGTCACTAACTGAATTAGAGAAAATCTTCTTCCAACTGATTCAACTTCAGCTGAAATTAATGAGTAACTCATCAGCATATTTAACTATTCAGTGCTGACCGCTCAGCTAATGTGTCATCACAACACTACCAAAATAAAGCTTGCGTTGACATTATAATGACAGGCCCAATTAAAAAAAGACACCTTTAAATAACAAAGTTTTCACTTTACCAAGTGATGTTTTGCAGTGACTATTAATTGTTAGCAATTACCATTTCAATTAACAGTTTATTGTGCAATAAATAAGACCAGTAAATAATATTTATACAATAATAATGAGGTAAGAGCTCAGTTTTAACTTGTGTATTTTTCCCCCTTCAGCCTTGTTTACGTGTCGACCCGATGAGTTCCAGTGTGGCGATGGTTCCTGTATCCATGGCACTAAACAGTGTAATAAAGTCCATGACTGTCCAGACTACAGTGATGAAGCCGGCTGTGTCAACGGTAGGTGTCAAATAAGCACATAAAGAAAAACAGCCTGGGAACTTGAGCAGAGGAACATGGGCACAATAGTTGGTGTCTCATTCAAATATTGCGATAAAGCTTTAAAATCTAACAGACAAACTGTTTGTAAGCCATAAACTTTATGCTTTTTAAGTCATAAGACTCACTTCCCCAAATAAGAGCTTGTCCAATTACAAGTTTTAGCACAAACCGGATTCTCAGATAGCAGCACAGATGGCTGCACTGGCTCATTCTTCCCCTGAGAAATTGTAATCAGAATATTTCCAAAGAGGAACGAAAGGCTATGGAGTGGTGGGACTATTAAAAGAAACTGCAATGTCAGAGTCATAGAGTAGATTCACTGTGTTTCTGGCTTAACTCTCACCCCAACTCCACCCCAATTCAGTCCCTGGTGGATTTAAAGTGTGATTTACTTCTGAACAGAAGCAACGCTGATAATTTCTCTTACTGTAACTATTCACAGCATATGGCTGCACAGATAAGAAGCACATAAATCACATATGTTGCTTTACGCATTCCCAGGTACTGGATATTGCATCTCCTAAATTGTTTCATCTCCTTTTACCATATTCACATTTTCAGTGCTTTCAGGGAACTGGGATCTCTTTCAAGGGAGCGCTGCTGCCCGTGGCTCCAAAGTAGTTCAAACCAAGCCATGCATGCATTTTTTATGCAGTCAGTATCTCTTTGGGGCACATCTGTCACTAAGGCAGTGCTCACACTCGTGCTGCTGTTCCTTGGTCTTGCCCAGTTGGGAAAAAAAAAAGACAAGTTAGCACTGTGGTATGATTTGCTTTGTGCTCACAGTGACATCAGACTAAAAGATGTCAACAAAACACATGCTTGACAGCTGTAGTGATTTATATTTTACAGCATAACATCCACAACGATGTAGTGTGGAAAGCAAAAATCCATCACAATGCATGTTGGATTATTGTGACGTTAATTTTTTCCAGCTAAGAAGTCACTGACAGCCAATGTATTGAATGTGTAAAAACTTAAAAACAGCAGCGGAGATTCACATCTGCGCATCAGTTACAATGTACTGTAAGGATGCAGTGCTTGTGAAGCCTGTCATATCCTATCCTTGGTCCATTGAGAGCTCTTTGGTCTGTGCTGTGTTTAGACTTCACAGACTGACATCTGCTCCTCAATCAACCAATCAAACTTTTATTGCATCTTTATTGTGTGTTAATATTGCTTTGCGCTCCATTGTTGACTTGCAACTTTTGGCAAGCCAACAATGATTTTTTCAAAGATTTTTTTTTTCTTCTGGCGAGACTGTTACAGCATATGGCAAATGTGAAAATAACCCCGTATTCACACAAGATCCACAGTCGTTCTTAACCATTGCTTGTGCTTCCTGCCAAAGTTGTTGTATCAGGGCTTTACATAAGTCCTATAAGCGACTAAGTGCTTTGTTCTTTTTGACCGAAGCTGTGTGAAGCGGTACAGACGAGATTGATTAAGGAAGATTATGTTTTTTGTATTTAAATTTCACCCAACCTAAATACAACATGTGTACACACTCTGAAAATATGTTTTTGTCCTAGTAACAAAGTGTGATGGCCCCAAAAAGTTCCGCTGTAAGAACGGGGAGTGCATCGACAACAGCAAGGTGTGCGACAACGTGAAAGACTGCAAAGATTGGTCTGATGAACCCACAAAGGAATGTGGTAAGAAGATATTATCCTGTCTTTCTGCACACTCAAACCCACATGTACCCAGGCACTCATTAGTTCCTTCACTAGCTCAAAATATACGTGTCTGCACAAATACGCTAATGTAACAGTACCGATGCACACACTCACTTCCAGGCATCATAAACTTGTTCAAACGTGGGTGGCCGCTCTTCTTGGTAAAAGGAGATTTATTTGATCAAGGCAGGGTAAATCAGGACATTTCTCAACTGCCTTGTTATGATCAAAGAGCCAAGCGACTCTGCCCTCTAGTGCGATCTTAGCCACGGAAACGTGACCGGAATATGCTACACGTAAGGAGCCGCAGAGATTACCCACACACCATAGATAATTACCACTTAGTGAGCTTCAGTCACACATCTCACATCACAATAAAGGCAGTCCATCTACAACACAGTGAGGCAGCTCAGAAAACCCCACCTGGTAATAAATTCTCCCAAGTTAATGAAGCTTCGGCAATCACGACTGAACTTTTGTTGTATCAGTGTGATGTTACTTGACTGCATGTGAAAGTCCAAGACCTCTGAGGCCAATCAAAAAGCTGGTCTTCACCCGTGGCTTTGCTGTGATGAAAAATGATCTCACACCAGTCACGTGGTTTAGGAGGAGAAAAAAAACCTGCATGTGAACGTGCTGCTCTTTCAGGTAGCTCTGATCTTGAAGCTTAAGAATATATGCTTTAATGAGATTGACCTGCGGCCACGTCATTAAAGTTAAACATGATATTTTGCACATTTGAAGGCAGTTCTTCACCTCAACTGTGCCATAATGAAAACAGAGTGCAGCCATTATTCATCCATTCATCTCTTATTCCACTTTGTCCTTGCGGAATCTTCACAGCCATGAGGAAAGTAGAGAAGCCAGGGTGTCGTCATACCCCCAAAAACTTCTTCCACTCATCTAGAAAGACCCTAAGCTACAATTTTACCAGGTGTAGTTTGCTTCTCCAGACACATGTATCTCTATACATGTGACTGTGGGGCGTTCCAGTTAGATGCTAAAGCCTCAGCTCATCTTCTCAGTGCATAGGAGTAGTGTCTCGACTCTCAGTTTCTTCTGGATGGCGATGCTTCTCACTCTGCCAGAAAAAGTGAGGCCAGACACTCAATTATTAAGTTAGGGCACGTTAATCTGCGATTTCCTGATTTCGGTTTATGACTGAAAGTGAGTGTGGACTTGCAGATGACCACTAATGTGGTACCATTGAAAGTAAAGAAAGCATTTTGAAAAGGCTTTTTTTGTTTTTGTATGTAGAGAGAAGATACGCGTGAATACAAATATCAAACTTGGGGACTGCAGCCATTCCCATTTCTACGTCGCTACTGCACTGCATGCTCGACTGGCATTTTAAATTTTCCCCTTGGGACAAATCACATTTTTCTGAAATCACACATCTGAAATGTAACACAGTGAAACACTGGCAGAGTGCAAAAGGCCATTGCAGTGTCAAAACAAAGAGAGACAAGCAGGTTTTGTTGTTGGGTTGTTTTTCTTTTGGTTTTTTTGTAATCAATTTAGACTAACCAGTTAAAATCGCATACATGAAACCCACACACACATGGGGAGAACATGCAAATGCCACACAGAAATGCCCTGAGGGATTAATGGATGCATGGATGGAAAGATGGATGGTACACACATACATACTTTGTGCCTGGCATGTATTTCTTAGCTGTTCAAATGGATGTAGGAGACTGAATAAGTTCTCACAGTATTGAGTTTAAGGCTGGTACTTAAGTGATGTGTTGGTAAAACATCCATTTAAAAAAACACAATTGCTCCACTTTAAACTACAACTCTAATTCCAGTCGAATCTCATGCTCATCTGTCAGTCTTTAATATCCTCTTCCGCTCTCACGCTCTCTGTCAAGTCCCTCTCAATTTCTATTCTTGCTGTCACTCGTTTTTCCTCTCTCCTGGAGTCTCTTGTTTCACAGCAGTACCTGTAGCCTTGAAGCTTAAATCTTTAATGTAAACCGGTAATGAAGTACCAGCTTTAGCTTTCTGCAGCGATCCCTCTCCACTCCCTGGAGGGCGGTTGAAAGACAAAAGGGATAAATGGAGGTGCAGAAAGAGATACAAAAAGGAAGGGAAGGATGACGGAGAGGGAGTCCAATCTGTTCTGCTAACAGCAAAAAATACTTGGGAGGAAAAGAGGGAGAATGAGATGAGTGGAGGATATGCTTATGTAACAATTGGTATGACTGTGGAGGAACACCTGCTGCAGGTCAAAACCCCTTTTGAGGGATAGATCAGTTCCACGTGGGTTTTGCTATGTACTCCAAGTGTACACACTCCACTGTCCCTTTTTTCCGCCTCCACAGCTTTTCGGCTCACTGTCTTTTCTGTTTTAGCTGAAAACCTTGATGTACACTTGACTGGACACAATTATCTTATGACCCTTTCACCCTCTTGGAGTGTTTTTTTTATCTTTCTGTTCGAATCTTGCTCTGTGTTTCACCCAGTTAATCCAAACCCTCTTTTCTTTCCTCTTCTCCTTCCCTCCCTCCTCTCTCTTTCTGTCTCTCTTCTTTTCATTCTTTCTTTCTTTCCAGGCCTGAATGAGTGCACGGACAACAATGGTGGCTGCTCCCACATCTGCAGAGACCGGAGGATTGGATATGAGTGTGACTGCCCCTCTGGGTACAAACTCCTGGACAAAAAAACTTGTGGAGGTAAACAGACAAAAACAAGGAAGTTTTGCAGCAAAACAGTGTAATAGTTGCAATTTGTGTGTGTGTGTTTCGCAGTCAATTGACATTTTATGTGTCTTCTTCCTGTTGAGAGCAATTTCCTTGAAAGAGAGCATGCATCGACAAAAAAAAAAAAAAAAGAATCCATTAAACTTAATTCAGTACAAAATGACTTCTTAAAGCAGAGGACCACATCAACCAGTGAAAGTTAATTTAGACATTTCTGCTTATCTGAGCTCCATGACATGAAGACATGAAGATAATTGTTTTCATGGCTACAAAGCAAGAGTATGTTTTACATTTTAATTTATAGGCTTGTTAAGTTTATATTTTATGTGAATGAAGGTGTTTGTGTACATAAACCGAGGGAATGTATTAGCAAGGACATTAGCTCGGTCTCGTTAAGAAATGAAAAACAAGTGAAATTAGGTATTCGTGTAGATTAAATCCTTTCCTGCAAAACAGAAAAATGTTCTTCAATCAGATTCCCTTGTTTTCCTTGAGGCAGACTAATGCTGTTTTTGTTTTTAAATTGACATGAAAAATAATTTGCTATACACATGAAAGCAACACTATTGCATGCTCAATATAAAAGATCGATACAAAAGATTTAAGCCTTTCTATTGTAGCTTCAAGTCTGATACATTTAAATCCCCCAGAAATTACATTTCAAAAGTCAGAATCTCTCTTTGATGTGAAGGTTGTCTCGAGAAAAATTGTCATAAACTTTAAATGCACTCTATCACTCCTCTATCTTCAAACAGAAATGACTTTGTGTACTTTTGTTTTGATCTTTGTGTCTTCGTGCCCCGTTTTTCCCTGCAGACATAGACGAATGTGAGAACCCAGATGCCTGCAGTCAAATCTGCATCAACTACAAAGGAGATTACAAGTGTGAATGCTACGAAGGCTACGAGATGGACCCGTCGTCTAAGACCTGCAAAGCCGTTGGTAAGCCGTCTCTTACATGCATGCTCTAGACACAAACACACAGGAACCGCGCCTCCAGACCCTCTCCTTTATGCCCACCAAATTTCTCCACAGCTGTCCAAGTCTCCAAGTCACATCTGACACTAACACGTTGGGAACCCCGTGAAAGGGGAGGCTTGCTTTGTATGCAGGTCCTACACAGCAATCTGTGCAAAGATAAATATTTGCCATCTTTTTCTGCAGTCCACACTAATGAAACGTTTACAGGCAGCTGCCTCCGGTTCCCTGGAGTGTCAAGAGAAGGAGGTTGTTAGGGGAGGGTTTACCTACCCGCTCATTAAACGACACAGCCGGGGTCTATACCCCTTGTTGGTCAGGGTAAACACTGCCAGCAGTGGTATGATCGAAAATAAAATCTTGCCAACCAGAGTTCAAAATGCACAATTGTCGCTGAAAAATCCTCAAATGAAAATGCCGATATACTGTATCTTGTTAGCTACACAGAGACTTGCCATATCAGTCGTGATTATAGGATCTAGAAGTCCATCTGTATCAGCCACAATAATGTGCTGCACCTACTAAGAAGACCAATACAGTTGTCAAAATGATAACCAGTGTTTTCTCTTCAATATGTAGTATACATACATACATGAAAATACAACCTCATGTTGAAGCAGTGCTAATGCAGTATTCCTATAGAATGTGTAGACATGGCAGAATGGGTACTTGAGCTGATATACTTGCACAGTGAATTAACTTTGGTAGCAGGAAAAGAGCGAGAACAGAGAGAAACGAGTCTTATTAGTAATCATGGTCTGAGGTTAAGTCATTATTGGGTGAACTGGTCTGGTAATGAGAGTGCGTAAAGCGGACAACACACCCTCACTCCTCAGCTAAGTGGCATAAAAACTGCCATTGATTGCTTCGTGTCTCTCTGTGTGGATCTTTATTACTGTTAGGCAGAGCAAACAGTCCCTGTCAGAGGCCAAAGCGTTTATTAGTGGGGAGGATAGCTCAGCGAGAGCAGAAAAAAGAAATAGATGACTGGATTGTATGAATATCTCTCTGCTCATTAGTGCAGTGCATAGATGTGTCTGCGGTGTTCGTTATGGCACATGATATGGCATGCCAAAGGAGACTGGAGGAGGAAGAGGCAGCGAGATGCAAGTGTTATTGTTTATGTTAAGGCTGGTTTATTCAGGGAAGCAAATAAATAGAGAGATGCCTGCTTTGTGAAGCTGAGGTAATGTGGATTTAATGAAGCTGCGTTTGCCTAAGAACTCATTCCTAGACACATGCATGCGCACCCAATCTTTCTCTCTACGTTCCCACAGGAATAAGCATATAGATAGGCTTCAGAATCTGCTCACACAAACTCACATGTAGTTATTTTTGAGGAGTCGTCTGACTGGTCAGGGGGTAAATCACATACTGTGATGAGATCCGACATGTGCCAAGTGCCTATATCGTCCCTACATATTAATGTTCAGCTTGCATGTATTCCCCGTAACGCCATATAAAGATTGGCTGGATAATTGTGGAAACACTTATTGAAGTCTGAGTGAAATCTGTCCTCTGTGTTCTCTCTGATGGAAAGTAAAGCTATTTCAATTTAATCCTCGCCTGTGGTTTCTGGCTCTGCAGATTAATTTCAGAGTAATATGCAATTGTTAAACCAGCAATGCTAATTAAGGGTAAACTCCCAGGTTGGTTTTACAATGCGCTCCTTCCTCTAAGACTGTAGTTTTGTATGTATGAGTGCGTGCATTTGTTACTACATGGAGGTGTCCATTAAGTCAGCTGAAGAAGAAAAAAAGGTTGCTCAACACTAATTGCATTCATTGTTTTTTGTGTTTACACTTTTCCAGTGTGATGCCATTTACTCGGTCGCGAGCTCCAGTTATTATTAGACATGTGTGCCAGACACAGACATACACAGATTTATTCAGTTGGTTTTTGTTGTTTTAATTCATCCTTACAGAGAGAGAAACATACGTATGAGAATTTATTATATCACTGTTTTCTCTCTCAGTTCTCTTTCATAGCCGTCATTTTGTATTTGTTAGGAAAACCTCCCGTCTCAGTTTTCTAGCAAAGACTGACTCAAACTAATGCTGCATATCAATTCTCTCCAGACTCATAACTCAGAATGACACCGCTTCCTTAGAAAAATAAACAAGCGGTACCATTTTAATTGACCAAAACATTACCAAGTCAGAAAACAAATAAACATCTCCAGAAAAGCTGTTTAGGGATATATGATTAGAATAGGTTTAAAACATAACATATTAAAGCGATATTTCGTTATATTGAAAGAGTAACATGTGAGTGCTAAAATAAACATGAAAACACTGCTTATAGTTGCATGTGACACTGTGTATAGCCATATAGAAATCTCAGATTGTAATCTGAACTCAATCTGGTGGCATATTACATTACACAACTCAAAATAAAGTCCATATTCTGAAGACAAATGGAACACAATATAAGGGTTTCCCACAACCAGCGAGGATGATGTTCAGTCTCTAAATTAGCTATATTAAAAATAGCTATATGTTGTTAGCATTACGTGTAGGAACATTGTGCGATAGGAACAGGGTGCACTTCTACTCGTGGTTGAAGTGTTATATGCCCTTTCTGGTCTCCAAATCCACCTTCAAACTTGGGTCATTTTTCTACAGGGCATTATAAAATTTTTCTTCTGTGCATAATGATTCTTTTATATAAGTTTATTACATAAACTGCAGAGAAGCACAATATACAGGTGAGGTTGAAGAAAAAAAACCTCTCTAGAGGCTTTTACAGAAAATCTTATCCTATTAAACACCAAATATAAAAATGATATAATCAATTAAGAAAAAGAAACTAAAACTGAATGACAAACCTCAGCAATATGAATCAATCCTCAAATTTAAATAACAAAAATTAAAGAACAGATGATAAAACAAGCCATGTTAATTAAAGCTAAATCACCAGCAAACCAAACAAAACACATCAGTTAATTGTCCTTAAAATGTGAATGAAACAGTCGTTTCCCACACATTGATTGTGAAACTCCCACAAGTTACACAAAACTTTAAGTGATTTCTTGATTTCCTTTATTATAAAAACTAAAAATCTTGTTATTTGTTGTTGTCATTTGTTGAGCAATACTGTTTAGAGCTCTCGTAGATGAAACACCTGAAACGTTTATGTTGGCATTGCATTTTATTTTGTGTGTTGCGTTTTTTACACTCTTTCGTCATAAACCCTGAAGTTCTAATGCCGGAATAACATATTAACAACATATTAGTTTTACACATCAAAAGCATTCTACTTCATGCTTTGGACAGAAATAAAACTAAGACGAAGACTTTTCACAATGCTTTCAAACATTTCCCACCTGACATTCATGTGTTATATAGTTGTCTCATAAGACAGTGAAGCAAAGCAATTACAGACAGAAGTGAAGGTGTGGATAAATACGATGTGGCAGGGCGGCGGGAGACAACACAGTGAAACTGTTGATTGAAGCAGGACTCAGAAATGAAGAGGAAGTTAACTTCTGAACCAAAATCTTGCCGTCTTTTTCTTTTCTTCTACTTCCTCCTCTTGTTCTTTGCATCCTCCTCTTCAGACTACTGCAGGCTTAACCACAGTGCCGAGAGCAGTTTGTGCCACGCTTGACAGTTTGAGCACACGCTGCTCAAAATGGGTTTAAAGCAGTGGTCAGATTTTCCTCATTGTCAAAAGATTTTGCCATGGGACCCAAAATGTTGTGGAGTGCTGTCAGAAACCGTCTCCAAAGTTTCTCTTGCACTTTCTATCTTTAAATAGTCCGGCCCCTGACACTGTATCCTGTCAGTCCACAGGATAATTGGTCATATTAATCCATCATGCAGATTCAAGTTCATATGTGTCATCTATATTCAGATCTTCATACTTTCGATGATCTATTAAGCCTTTAATGAGTTAGATCTTTACAGCGAAGCTGCACATTTTCCAAAGCTTTGAGCAGAAGAACAAAATATGACAGTTTGGCGAGGACCTCAGCCTTCGCCACAGATATAATGAAGTGTTATATAACTGATACCTTGAGGAATGTTAACAAGTCGAATGACTTTTGACACAATTTGTTGACAGGAAGTTTATTTCTGTTCTCTTCTGCCACATTAGTTCATCATTATAGAGCTTAGTCAGTAAGCCTTAACAAGCACGGCTGACCTGGACGTGCCCATCGTCTTCCAGTCTTGAATTCATCTCATTACCCTCTTCTAGTGTGACTCCATTCACACTTTCTACGGCTACACCTCCCTATCAGCCTTTAGGATTTCTCATCATTATTGCTGACCTTTTCTTTCTTGGATTCTTCCTGTCTCACAACTCTCATAACATAAACATCTGCTTTGGTGCAGCGTCAAATCGATGCGCCCGCTTGACTTAATGCCGTCCTCCAGTCCATATGTATCATTTCGGAGCTTTATCTTAATTGGCTAACGGGGCACAGCAGTCTTGAACCGGCAGCACAGATTAAAATGTATCTCCAGGACCATGTTCTTGTGAAGATCGCTGACTGTCGCCACTGTGGGATCTATGTGCACAGAGATAATTTTGCTCTTTTTTGATGACATCTCTGGTGCCGTGGCCTAAGGAAACAGTGACTCAGCTTTATTCGCCGTGAGAGGGACGCATTGCTCTGACAACAGTGGTGTGGGATAAGAGATGTTGTCTTGAAAAAGTGAGTCAGGGGGATTGCTGAAAAAGAAGTTATCCATCTGAGTACATTTTATACACGCTTCAAAATGTACTTAAACTCTTGTTCTCTTCGTGTTCAGATCTCTCTCTCTCTCTCTCTCTCTCTCTCTCTCTATTCCCCTGCTTATCTGACTTTTCCTCCCATGCCTTCACTTCATCAGTTGACGTCTTCTCCTTCTCTTTTCCCCCGTTAATTATATCCTCTTACTCTTCATTTCTCAATGGCTGTACCTGCATCCATCACATTAGCTTGTGCCTGTCTCTGTCTCACTCCGTTCCCCTCTCCGTTCTTTCATTCGCTCTATCTCTCCTTCTCAGCAGGTGAAATTGATGGTTACAAACCCTGTCGTCAGAGGAAAATGATTGTATCCAAACAGCAGTAGAAATTTTATTTTTTCTCCCTGTGCAGTAGCCCGTAGTAAACCAGGGCCGAGGAAACGTATTGAAGCGTAGGTGTGTGTGTGTGTGGTGTGTGTGTATCTTGTTTAAATGCTACTTCTGCTTTCCCGGACAATGGGGGGTGGGAAATGACATGACAGTTAAGCATAACAAGTGAAGTTGAAAAATAAGTGCCAGAAAATAAAATGGGTTGGACATGTAAAACTTCATCTCCCCCCACCCAAAAAAAAAAAAGGGGGGGTGGGGGGGGGGGG
>OMNM01011473.1:4312-16907 GCA_900302745.1 Parablennius parvicornis | reverse complement strand
TGTGTATTTGTTACACACACACACACACACACACACACACACACACACACACACACACACACACACACACACAATATTGTCCATCTACTGAGCATGTGCAGAACATCTAGCTACTACGGCCGTGGTGTGCATGTGCAGTAGCAGCACCTCTGCTGTCTTTCCAGAAATGTGTTTTCATTGGGCATCTGAGCATCCTTGTGCAAATTGAAACCCAGAACTCAATGAAATTTTTCCATTTTCACTTGAAAATGTTGACGTGTGAAAGGGGACTTACGTTCACCAAGTCACCTCAAAACATTGTTGTGGACTTTGAAGTAAAAATTGGAATACCTACATTAAAAATCCCGCACCCGTAGGGAAAACGGTCAAAGTTCATACAGAAAATAAGCTCTGATCAAACGTGAAATGGAGAGACGATTGCTATTAGGCAGGAGTACCACTTCAAAACCGTTCAACAGGATGACCGTATTTTCTGGCATGAAACAAAATTCACTGGAGGTATAACAAAGTAAATAAATCACTGGCATACAGCTTATCACTGTGCCACATGGATGCAACTACAAACTTAATTAAATAAAAGTTATCTGCGCTGACAGCTACGACGAGATTAGATATTAAAAGAAGGTTTAATCATTCATTGGAATCGAGCTTCTGCACTCACAACTGTCGCACAACTGTCACAAAAAATATGATCAAGAGCAGTACTGTGATCATTGAGCAATAACATGGAGACAGCAGAGTTTTACATTTTGATACCTGAGGGCATGGCGTGCCATCCAGCGCACATAAACATCATCATGATACATTAGATCACACAGAGTTAACAAGATGTGAGATAAACTGTATGAATGTAATCCACTGATGTCCATGTTGTTCTTGCGAAGTATGGCAACACATGTACATGCATCTTATTTATTTGTTAAATAAAGAAAGGTGGTTTCACGGTACTGTGTGTACCACCAGCAGATCGTATGGCCAAGGTAGAACTTCACTTACTACTACACTATACTGTGATGGCTTTATAATCCAAATGTTGGATTTATATGAATGTTATAATTATCCATCCATCCATTCATTCATCCCACGATGGATGAAAAGTTGCTTACTTTCTGGACAAGTTGTCAGTCCATCACAAGGCAAATACAGACGACTGTTAAAATGCAGTCAGATGAATGGTTTTACTTCCTTTGAAATTTTTACAATTTGCGTGATGGTTTGGCCGGATTGGACCACCTGGACGGCCAGTTATGGCCCAGTGGCCTTATGTTTGACACCACTGCTTTATAGACACAGAAAAGATTGGGAAGCATGATGAGACACAGAGACAGCTGACAACAATCAAGGTTAGATATATGGAACATGAATTGTGACGTGATTCATCAAGGATCCTATTAAAACACAAAACCAAAATAAACACCGGTCCAAGTAAGATGAATGGATTTAAGCTCTTCATGCTCTGCAGCTGCTGAGTTTTTCTTTTAAACTTCCTTCAATGTTTGTAATAGTCTTGTAATGTCTCATGGAATTCCAGTAATCTTCTGCCACAAACAGATGAAAAGGTCTCTTTTCAGCAATAGCTACAAATGCATGCAGAGGAATTCCCAACATTAATGAGAGCGCTGCACTGATGGGCTGATACAGAACACTCATGGAATGCTTAGGCTCGTTTCATGTGCTGACAGGAACATTATGAAATGGTGAAGTTTTATCATCAAACTGTTTTTAGCAGAGGTCGGGAGTGAATCAGGCACAGAGCCTCGGAGCGATCGACTCAATCTTCGTAGAGCTGTGAAATGATTTAAATAGTAATTGTCTGACCACATACTTTCCGCTTCAGGCTATTGCTATAGATAAGAATGTTCTCGTTAAAGTGCATTGTTATGTAAAGGTCAAAAATACTTCTCCAACCGAGTCTCACATGATTGTGGAGGACGTGCATGTCCTGATCACTTTGATCTGTTCTGATAACACCAGCAGCCCGATATACATGTAGGAGGCAATAAACTAACCTCCGCTGACAGCGTGGTTGAGGTCTGACTGAGGTTTATTGAATCAGAGCTCAGTGTTATAAATCCCTTGTTGGAGATAATGAGATTCAGCTCTCAATATGTGCAAGTAATTAAAGTTATAAATAACTGAAAGTTGAAAATGTGTAATTATCTTTTGTTGGCTGAGAACGCAGAAGATGTGCAGCTTTTAGTAGCGGCCTAATTAATGGTAGAATCTCATGGCTACAACCTAAAAATAAGATCTGCTGTGATTTGATATGAAACACTAACTACAGAGACACGATGAGATGAAAAAACACATCCGAACAACTTGCTTTTGACAAACACTTTCTTGCAAATGCTGAAGGTTTAAATTCACAATGAATTATTTTTCATTCGTGTAATTCTTCTGGATGATTATTCTGAGTAGGTGTTATCACTTCCTCTTTACATTGAGAGGATCTGGGTTTGCTCAGCCTCACTGAGTGTAGTTTGCATGTTCTCTCCTCTGCCTGTGTGTCTTTTTCCTATGGACGATGCATTCTTCCCCACAATCCAGAAACATCCAGAGAATGTCATGTTTAATAGTCTCAAGTTCAAATTCAATTTTAAGACCGATGGATGGATGGACGGATGGATGGATGAAAGACAACCTGAACTTGGATAAAGTAGAAATGAATAATGAATGAGAGAACAACAAAACAAACATACAAAGTTAATCTCTGTTCTAAGACAAAGATTATTTTCCAAGAAAAAAAAAATAATGCCAACTCGGCATTTCAGTTTTTCAAAGGCTTTGCCCTGAAATAACAACCTTCAGTGTGATGTCATTGTTTCAAATGTGCCTCACTTGTGTGTTTGTTTTCACAAAGCTGTATTTTGAATCACTACACCCGGATTGTTGCATGGCTGACCAGTTACCATGGCGACTATAAGCTCGGCGTCCATAGTTTAGAAACCAGTGAAGTGTAAATGCCAAAGGATGTTGTTAGCACTCGATAGCGCCAGAGGCACCTATAACTCTGGTTCCCCGAGGAGCTCCAAAGCATCCCGAAAAGGAATAGGACGCTATCTCTGCTGACAACTGTCATCTATATTTCAGACTGGAGTTTAATGACTACATTAAAAGCCCTATTAATCTCTGGTAATGATACTGCATGGTTATTACCTTGGTGCACTCTGTGTGGAGGATGGTTTTGTGTTGAAGGAGATGGATCCAACAAATCATTTTAACTGTCAGCTGCCACATTGGAGTGGGACATTTGTTAACGTTTGGGAATGACAGTTAATTAATGAAGACGATACCTTGGGGTAATGATGACTACTTGACCAGATATGGACCTCTAACTTCCCGCATAGATTGCTGTCCAAGTTTCCAGCGTAGACATCTTTTTCAGCTCAAACTGGGACATTTAGATTTCCTTTCCTTCTGGCTCAGTCATTGATCTGACTTATCACTCTGCCCAGTTCAAGGTTTCTCATCTGGCTCCTGGAACATTGGTTTTTATTTATTTATTTGTTCCTCCAGAGGCCGGTTCACAGTCATGGCTGTTGCTGAACTACCAAGGAAAAGTTCTGAAACTATAATGACAACTGGGAGACACAACTCTTACACGCAGAAAGATTTTAAAAGCAGCTTCCTGCCTGAGCTGGCTGAGCTGGAGCTGCAGTGGTCGGGATCACCAAGAGTTTGACTCCAGGTCGGGCTTGCAGTCATATCATGCCTATTTAGAGTTTGCATGTTTTCTGTTCGTTATCGTGAGTTTTCTACAGTTGCTCTGGTTTGCTTGCTCAGAAATATGCTTTTTAGGCTACAAGGCAGTTCTAAATCGCCTGTGGTGTGAGAGGGAGGGTGAAGTTGACTGTCTGTAGTGACTTGTTCGCGGTGTCCTTCACCTGATGTGGCAAATCTTTACACTTTAACTCATTGGTCATCAGGAATATGAATTGTTAATCCAACAAGTATCTGCTTCGATCTCACTTCCTGTTTTATTTGGTCTTACCCTTCACATCCTGTTTTCTCACTGTTCACACTGCACCTCATGACTAATTATTCTCTTGGTCTACTTAGCCCCTGAAAACACATCGTTTTGTGTTTTAGTTTCAGTAAAGATTTTTGTTTACACGACAACATTGAAATCATGGAAACAGCAGAAACGCTGAAAACAATGTAATTTTCATATCAGCTGCTGTTGGTTGTTTGGTTGTTTTCATGTTGAAACCACACACAACAAAAAGTTGTGTTTTCCCATTTCCACAGAGACAGAGTTGGAGTGTTTTCAAAAAGTTTTTTTTTTTTTTTTTTTTCACGCCTTCTTTAGCATGTTGATAAATCTGGCCCGTGGTGAATCGGGATGGATGGAGGGAACTAAAGTTTAATGGTTAAGATTCTGACGTAAAATAGAGACATTAGGAAGAGAATGTTAAAGCTCTTCCGTTATTCAGCTTCTCAACACTTTCTCATTGGTCCATAAACGTTGTACGTTTAAAAAGTTGATTGCTTTTCCTTGATTTTTAGCCATTTGAATGTGCGATCACGTGAGCTGCATTCAGAATCAGCTGTGTCTGTGTGAGCTGGACTGGCTCCGCCCACGCATGCCCATCTTGGGAAGAGGAGGAGGTACTTCTTCTCATAGTGCCATGGGCCAGTGCAGAGCTGACTAATTGTGGAAGGAGTCAAAAGGAGGGCCTACCTTGATTGGGATTGGCCAAACCCCAATTACGCTATATAGGGTTTGATTTCTGATTGACTCATTGGAGCAACACACTTTTTAAAACCTGAAACAAGCCAGGGAGAGAGATGACAGATTTTCTTCACTTCTCGGGCATCGTTCCAGGTATTGGGATGATTATTACCCTTGGAAAACTGTTATATAGTGAATTTAGCATAATATGACTCCTTTAAGGAAAATGAGGGCGTGTTTAAAGAAGCTGACAAGGAATAGAGCGATGAGAAAAGTGAAAGATGGAGAAAAAGAAAGAGGGAACAAGGCTCCATCTTTTGCGTAATTGAGCTTGAAATGGGCCTCTATTCTAACTCAGCAGCTAACTTTCATTCCCCTCCCCTTTTCTCATTTACTGTCCTGATCGTTTTCCCTCTCTCTCTCTCTCCCTCTTTCTCTCCCTCTCCCTCCTCGCTCAGCCTTCTCTCTCGCTTCCTTGTGTCTGTGAAAGTGGCAGGCCTGTCTGGTTACAGGTTATGAATATTAAAGTCCTCCCTGTCTTTTTTTTTCTTGTTTATGCCAAATATTTTTGATGGCTTTTTTTCTCCCCCCTGAACCTTTCCTCCGTCTTCCACCTTCTCCCTTTAGCCTCTCTCATTTCGTACATTCTGACCATCCCTGTGGCAGCATGTGTTATTGGACAATAATATAACTTTTTCTTTTTCTTTTTTCATATATATTCCCACAGGCGCAGACGTCTTCATGTTTGCCTCTGTGATTACGTGAGTGGCTCCAAGAGGGTGCTGGGCATGCCCACCAGGCAGTCTCCGGGAGGCTTTTAGGAAGGAGAGAGGAGGACTCAGGTGGAGGGAAGATATTGGAAAAAAGCTATTATTGCGCCAGTTCAAATTAGATACAGTTTAGGAGACTGTGTTTTGTCACGGCGTTTCATTCTGCACCACTTTTTTAGGCTTGTGATGTTTTTGGGAGGATTTTAAAGAACACAGTTCAACAAAAGGACAGAAAACAAGTCAAACTGATTAAACGTAAAAGTTTGTTTTTAATTATGTTTATGTTTTAAATATGTTCTTTATTTCCACATGTATTTCTATGATGAATTGTTATTTACATTTTTCTTCCCTGCATCAGAATATCTGTACTTTCTGCTCCTCATACTTTTCAAACTAGCTCATATCCTATAATAACCTTTGCGTCAGGGTTTTGCAGCTCCAGACTCACAAGTTTACTTTTAGCCACACTGTAATGACTAAAATGGGAAATAGAGCTACAACCACAAGCGATGGTAAAAGCTGCCAAAACAGTTAAAAAAAAGAAACTGCAATGAATTTTCTATTTCAAAAAAGCATAAAATTGTTAAGATAAAAAAGAGCCCAACAGTCTAAAAAAGAGACAAATTGGTGAAAACAGCTAAAATATCAGAATTGTATGAAAAATGTCTGAAAAGGAAGGTGACACTGCTAAAATCAGGTACAAAAACATCTCAAAAATGTAATTCTGACGTGAGCATTTAAAAAAATGTTTTTCATCGTGAATTGTTATTAATATTTCACAATTCCAATACAAGTTTCTGTACATATAGCCTGTAAACATTACAAACTCGTTTAGTCTCACTTTAAAGGATTTTTTTGGTCATAAAGGTTGAACTCTGATCTGAGGACGAATAGAAATGTTCTTTTTTTGGCTATATTGGGCCTCCCGCTCGCCGCTGAATTGAATCCCCTTTATTTTGTCTTTTTCACCAAAATCTCATCCAGTTTGACTGGAAAGTCTGTGGCAATTTTTTGTGATTTTTGTAGGAACGGTTTGGCGAATTGGTAACACAATAACAACAGCACACTATTCCCAGGTTTTCTTTATGTTTTGTTGTCGCTTTAGTGTTGGTGCTCCCATTTTCACAAAAATCCCATCTGCGTCGACAGGCCAATTTTTCACATACTTTTGTCACGTTTTGAAATGGTTTGCCAAATGAATACAAAAGTCATAGCACACTATTTCAGAATTTTCCTCACATTTGATATGTCTTTAAATTCCTTTCTTAACCCACATACGTTTGGGGTTCCATTCACACTTTAAACTTTAGTATCTGCGTCGCGTTAACGGTATATGTGACACCTAATGAGGTTTCACTCGCTATTAGATCCTGCACATCACTATAGATGCCCCAAATAAAGCTGGCAAAGTATAACTTATTGACTTTATCTACTCGTCTCTCCCTCATATCGTAGATCTGATTGGACGAAGATGACTGAAGTCATAAAACTCCTTGTTTCCTGCACGCTGCAGCTCAATAACAATGTTGTCTGAAATCAGTCAATCTATCAGCAGACCAAACAAACAATCTCTCTGACGGTACTCACAACACGTTCTGTTCAAACATCACTCACACACACACACACACACACACACATGGTATGATCAGTGACACAAGCCAGTCAGGTTACAGAGTTTCACGCTGAGCTCCCTGCAGAGACTAAACTTACAGGACAGCCTCCGTGTCGGCGGGGGGGCGGTGGAATTTTTCCACAAAAGAGACGCTGTGTTTTATTGTAGATCCCGAGCTGCATTTGGGTTTTGGCTCATTTCAGTATGCACGCAGCGACGTGTCGGGAACGTCCTTGGTTTTAAGATCTTTCTCTCCCTTTGCTTTCTCAGCAGTAGAAACAAGATACAAGCCTCATAAATTCTGCACCGTGATCACTTCAGGCCTCGCTAGTTTGCTCCTTTTTTTGTCCTTTCTCAAGGAGTGGGCATCAAAAATACTCTCTACTATGAGAAAGAATCTATTCCTGTTACTAAATATTGATTCAAGATACTGGTTGCTTCTCATGCTTTACCAGCCCTCGGGCTGGGGTACTCGGATCAGGTTATTATATGTTTCAAAAGAGCAAAAACATGTATTTCCAATGCACTCATTTGTGCTGATCACCATATATCACATAGAAATAATAAAAATATTCAGCCTTTAGGCTCCTTCGAATATTTAATGAGGTGGGGGAACTGCATAAAAAGGGCAAAAATAAAAATAATGTGCAGGCATGTGTTCACACAGCAACAGGCTTCGTGTGGGTGATGCTTCATCTGGAGTCACAATCTCAGGATGCTGGAAAACCTTTGGAAATATATCGTGAATTACTGTTTTCTAATTCTAAAATATCTTTACAGATCCGAGATTTAGCATAAAAACTCTTGAATGTAGATCTGTACACACAGATAGGCGCACCCCTCACCTCCTCATGTACACACTCACGACTGGTGGATTTAATGAGGCTCCTCGGTTACATTGTCGGAGGTCTTCATTCTAACTACAGCTGAATTAATTCAATGAAACATTTATTGAATAACTTCATTGTTCTGCAGCTCTAGTGTTTCCAACATGAGAGAAATGTCAGATTTGTGTAGTTAATATCTCCCTGGAAACTGGGCAAAATGCAACTTTTTGAAAATGCTACTGTCTTGTGCACCATAGCTGAAGTAACTACTTGTTCTGCACATGCTCAGTTTGCCTCCAATTTTAGGATCTGGATTCGTTCATAAAAAGTAATTAGAAATTTTTAATGAGCATAAATAATACAAGGAATAGTGGGAGAACTGCATTTAACTTCTTGACTTCATGCTGTTTCACTGTCACCTGTGCACCTAAATAAAACATGCCCCATCGGAGCCGCAGCCCAAAGCTTCAGTACACCAGCAAGTAGCACACGAGACTTTTCATTAACTGTGTTGACAACAGGAAAATCCTCTGGATCCTCTGAATAAACTCTGGCAGGAGGTTTTTTAATGACAGTGGATGAGGGTGGAGAGGTTGAGAGAAGAGGGTGGAGTCCAGCTCGCTATCAGTGTCTTTGACATGTGAAATCCCAGTAATGTGATTCAGCCCAGTGATCAGCCATCGCGGGACCCCGCTGCTTTGTGTGTGTCTTTTTTTCAGTCCGTGGCCCCGGCTTGTTCATGAATAATTTATAATAGGCGCCATCAAATCACGTCTTTAGAATCACAGATTACACCTGGGGCTGAGGGTGAGAGGACAAAGACGACGAGATTGAGACCTTTGTCGTACCGTGTGTACGGCTGAGCAATGTATTTGTTATATTTCAATATTGCTATATAAGAACAGGTGGACAATTAAAAAGTATTTTTTACATTTTGACTGTACTTATGTAAATGTAAATTTCTCATCTACAGTGACATCAACCCCAAGCGACTGGAGGAAAAATATTACAATTTAAACAATTCCAGTACAAGACCTGTGAAAACCAGGATTCATTAGGTCATATATCACAGAAATCTCTCAGGAACTATAAAACTGACTAAAAAATCATAGCCACTAAATATAAAATATTTGTAAAAATATTTTGAAACAAGACTGCCACATAAAACACACCATTTATTCTCAGTATCTTGCAATATAATATTAATTTTTACACCATGAAGAGGAAATCCGAAATGCATTGGTTGTGTATAATCACACTGGGTGTTGCTATCTTTCAGTAAAAAGCTGTGGATGTTCTTGGCCAGGTCAGGTATTGTCAATTTCAGGACCTAAACTTTTAAAATTACTTTTCTTTAGAAAGGTTTCTAGGGTATTTCTTTACTGGTTTGTCCTACTCAAGATCAAATTCCTCTCAATTTGATCCCTGAACCAAAATTATTTTGACATCTTTGATTTACTGTGACCTTTCACATCTAAACCAGCCACCAGTCTGGAAATGTGTATTATTTTCCCATGGAATTCTGGAGGAAAACAAACTGATCTAAAACACTTTTCAGAATTAAGCAGATATCTTTTGTGAATGTCCATTCCTTCTTGTAATCCCAAAAAGCCTCCATGATGTTGGGATCAGGCCATTTGATCACTCTCAGGTATGAAAATGGTGATGTAATTGCCCCCTGCTGCAAAACAAATCTGGACACAATCAGATGGGATTTTTTTTTTTCTTGTTGCTATTGCATGTTAGAATAACTATGGACTTTTTCTAATATACTTACTGACACGTCTGGATGCTTTCCCACCTCTAAATCTAATTTCTGACCTCTGCCAGGGTTCCTCTGTCTCTGTTCCAACCTCCATCCTCCTGAAATCATTTATAAATTTACATGAATTTCATTTAAGAATAGAAGCTGCCTGTTTTTGGGATAGGGGTGATTGTAAATGCGGCGACAGCTGCGCATTTACAGCACTTTTCAGCAGATCCCATCTCATCTAACTCCTGCTCTTGGCTGCTATATCCCATCTTGTCACGTCAGCGAGAGCTTTCTGTGTGGCCCGATTCCTCCGCATCAGAGAGGCCGGTGCGTGCCTGCACTCATGTGTCCAGCACTTGTGGAGGGGTGGAGGGGAGGCCTCGGGGTAGATCTTCTCATGAAAACAGTTTATGTCACGACATCATATTCACTGAGGTAACAGCTGGTAACACGTCCACACACGTCAGCTTAAAAAGGAGATTTAAAACTCATTGCCATTTAATGGTGGTATCATGCAATTTCCCGGTAATGACGAGGTTCCTAAGGTTTGTTGTGTGTCTAGTTTGATGGTTTTTCTGCTGAGAGGAAGCTTCTCTTTTATTATAATGTAACTGGATGAGTGTTAACATCCTTCCTCAACATCACAGTGATGGGAAAACACAATATACATGTGTGTGCTCACGCGTGCGCGTGGGTGCGTGCGTGCATGGATAGACCGAGTCAAAAGAGGCTGCTAATAGAAAGTAAACAAACTACATAGATCCTTAAACACTGGTGGGGAAATATTGACTGTGAGGTTCCATGTGGAAATATAAAACAAACATTTAAACCATGTTTATACGACAACTTTTCAAGTAAAAATGCGTCGTTTCAGAAAAGTTTCATGTTTACAGAGCAACATTACGAAAACAATGTCGCGGCAGAGAACAATCAGCTCTGAACATTGTAGTAGACAGATGACCAAGTTCTATTGTTATTACATTGACTTTCAAAATACCACTACCAAGTCCAGGAGAATATGGACTGAGAGTCCTGACACGACGGAGGAAACTTTGTTCTGATACTGAGCATGTGCAGAACTATGGCTATTTACTACGGCCGTGGTGCGCATTATTGTGAGTTGTTTTTCCCATTTCGATGGGGACAGAGTTAAAGTGTTTCCAAACAGTTGTGTTTTCCCCATTTCTAAGGCGACGAAACATTTTCCAAAAAGTCGTTTTCCCTAATTTCTATGGACAATGAGTCTGAGCGTTTTCAAAAAGTTCTGTTTTCCCTTTTTCCAATGAGAAAAAATCTTTTTTTTTTTTTTTTTAAATTTGCAGTTGGAGTTTCACATTTCTGCAGAGATGCGGCAATTCAAAAAGTTGCATTTTCAGTTGTGCCGATCATGTAATTCCACAACGCACAGAAAACGTAAAACGCACAGAAACTCAGCCTCAAATGTGAATTTTTGGTCGCTGGGAATAAATGTATACACACAAACAAACTGTGCACACAAAGGCCCAAACTGGAGTCAAACCACAAGCCATGATTCCAGTTTGCACCCTCGCTTTTTAAAATATACTTTCAATTAAATTATATTGAATTAACAGTCTGTGCAATGTGATGGGGTTTTAAAGATGAATAAAGATACACTCCTTCATGCTATCTTGCTAATGCAGTCATATTGAAAAAAAAAAAATCCGTTTAATGTGATGAAAAAAATGCATATTAAGTTCCCTTGCACCTGCTGAGCTGTCGCCTCATTAGTATAACAAACTCGGAAACAAATAGGAAAACAATTCTGTTAATATAACACGCATATATTTACTATGTTTACCCCCGTGTGACTCCTCAGCTGTGGATTTATGTTCCATTGACAGGCCTCCTCCACTCGCTGTGACAACAGACTGACAGGGCATCAATCTGTGCTGCCTAACCGAATGCTGCAGCACCGAACACCCACAGAGGTCCCAGACGATCGATATTCAGGATATATTCTACCTTTCGCTTCCTACAGGCACTGTGGGAGAGAGCAGACACACACACACACACACACACACACACACACACACTGGTCGACACACGCGTGCACACATATCACACCGGAGAGAGGGCAATACAGTTGACATGTCAGCGTGTTGCAGTGAGCGAAAACCCCCCGTGGTGAAACCTTAAAGTGTCATTAGATTCTCTGGAGCAGACGCCACCTGCCAGGACGCCGCTCAGCATCTTAAATGCACACAACTTCAACTTGAATGAAAAAAAAGGGGAAATGTGTCTTTGGGAAAATTCTAGAATACATATATGTAGACTGTTTCTAAAAAAGCAAACAAGCGTTGGCTATTTTGACTAAATTGAAAGTTAAATCAAGAGCAATTGAACTTTAACTTCTTTTTATAGACAGATGGAAATGAAGAAAAAGAAGAAATATAACCTCTTAAATACCATTGCTTCTCTGAACTGATAGTTAAAATACACAATTATATCCACTTATACACAAACCTGGTAGTGCAAAATACAGTGAAATGTGCAGAAAACTTCTGGTATAGCTGTTGCATTGTGGGTGTTTTTCCAACCCCCCCTGACAACAGTGCTTTAAGACTAGTTTGATATCAACCAGGTTGCGAACTCTCGTGGCAGCATCACCGACATCTTCTCAATGTTGTGTCCAATACTCTTAATATTAGAATATTGGAGCCTCAGGCCGCGGGCCGGTTTTGACCAACGGGCCTGATGTTTTGACCTCCCTTATCTCGAGCAGAGCGTCATTCAAACCAATGAGGGAAAAGAAAATGGAATCATACATGGACAGTGAATAAGTGTGCTGCCAATATATGCAAAATGTCAGAGAACATCATTTAATGCATTTTGACACAGATAAGAGTGGGTGGAACATGATGTTGATTGTCAAGAGCATTCATCTTCAGTCAAGGGTGAAAAATCGTACGATGTTATTGCTCTTCTGAAGGTGTGGGGAGG